>CALYDE020000212.1:0-19558 GCA_944472155.2 Trichobilharzia szidati
CACCTCGCCTCTCTTCACTCCTGTGTGTCTCGGTCAGTGTCACCGACAGGCAGAAAGAAGTCAATGGACAAGTCATCTTGAGAATGTCTCTGTGAAGACAGGTGTTGCGTGGCTAGGTTATACATTCTGGTATTCCGAATCATCACTGCCCATCTCCGCGCTCCCAATACACTCGAATCAACATCGAAATTATCAACATCAATCGGACCAAGCATCCAGATATCCATCCGGCCAACACTAACTTCCACAAATCACTCGAATCACTCACATCAGCCACACTTCACTATTCACCGTCAACCCACCAACACCCACCCACCTACAAGACTGGAAATACATCGGAAGGCAGCTGATTCATATCCCTATGTTCCTGTCTGGTCAGGTCATCTCATTCCATTGTGTCTGTCACTGACACCACGACAATTTCAATCTCTATGCTACTGCTCAGTCCGGATTCACACATCATAGTGTGTGAATCGTCGGCGAGACATCGCCTCAGTCTTCTGTCACGCTGTCAATCCACCACTCCACGCAGGCACAACCACACACATACACACACACAGACAGACACCCACGCAAAATCCACTCATGTGTCAGTGTGTCGTTTGTGTGTTCAGCTCTGTGTTGTTTGCTCACACGTGTTAGCGTTTGCAGTGTGTGAGTGTGCGTGTGTGTGAGTGAGCGTCTGTGCTTTGTTCGGTGACTGTTTGATTGGTTGTGTTGTGTGTGAATTTGTTGGTTTAATTTGTTGGCTGGCTGGTTGAGTGTCTTCGTGCTGCTCATTGTGTGTATCGAATGAGATCAGTGTGTTTGTGTTTGTGCGTGTGCGTGTGCGTGTGCGCGTGCGCATGCAATGGTGATTGGTGCACGTGGAGTGTGTACTTGTGTCTGATGACTGACTGGTTCAGGCATGTGAGATGTGTGTGGAGTAAAATAGTGCAGGTGAACAGAGTTGTCTAGTGAGTTGATGTGTGTGAGAGGAGTACTCATTTGTGTAGAGGGGTGTGCGTGTCTGTTTTTTTTTTCGGTGTGTATGTGCCCGATTGAGGGGGTGGATGAATAGTCATTTCAAAATCTCTTGCGACCGCCGGGAGTCGAACCCGGATCGACTGCTTGGAAGGCAGCCATGATAACCGCTACACCACGGTCGCGGCACCACGCAAAACATACACAACACAATCAACATCACACACAACAAAAACACAACAAACATTACACCCTTCCAAATCGAACAAAATACACTCTCGCCATCACACTCCACATCCCTCCGCCTACTAATTCTACTATTACTAACACTACTACTGCGACCACTGCCTGT
Source organism: Trichobilharzia szidati (assembly GCA_944472155.2). NCBI lineage: Eukaryota > Metazoa > Platyhelminthes > Trematoda > Strigeidida > Schistosomatidae > Trichobilharzia > Trichobilharzia szidati. Next base: position 1,316 of record CALYDE020000212.1, read on the forward strand.
CTCATCGTCTCCCTCGCCTACACCTCGCCTCTCTTCACTCCTGTGTGTCTCGGTCAGTGTCACCGACAGGCAGAAAGAAGTCAATGGACAAGTCATCTTGAGAATGTCTCTGTGAAGACAGGTGTTGCGTGGCTAGGTTATACATTCTGGTATTCCGAATCATCACTGCCCATCTCCACGCTCCCAATACACTCGAATCAACATCGAAATTATCAACATCAATCGGACCAAGCATCCAGATATCCATCCGGCCAACACTAACTTCCACAAATCACTCGAATCACTCACATCAGCCACACTTCACTATTCACCGTCAACCCACCAACACCCACCCACCTACAAGACTGGAAATACATCGGAAGGCAGCTGATTCATATCCCTATGTTCTGTCTGGTCAGGTCATCTCATTCCATTGTGTCTGTCACTGACACCACGACAATTTCAATCTCTATGCTACTGCTCAGTCCGGATTCACACATCATAGTGTGTGAATCGTCGGCGAGACATCGCCTCAGTCTTCTGTCACGCTGTCAATCCACCACTCCACGCAGGCACAACCACACACATACACACACACAGACAGACACCCACGCAAAATCCACTCATGTGTCAGTGTGTCGTTTGTGTGTTCAGCTCTGTGTTGTTTGCTCACTCGTATTAGCGTTTGCAGTGTGTGAGTGTGCGTGTGTGTGAGTGAGCGTCTGTGCTTTGTTCGGTGACTGTTTGATTGGTTGTGTTGTGTGTGAATTTGTTGGTTTAATTTGTTGGCTGGCTGGTTGAGTGTCTTCGTGCTGCTCATTGTGTGTATCGAATGAGATCAGTGTGTTTGTGTTTGTGCGTGTGCGTGAGCGTGTGCGCGTGCGCATGCAATGGTGATTGGTGCACGTGGAGTGTGTACTTGTGTCTGATGACTGACTGGTTCAGGCATGTGAGATGTGTGTGGAGTAAAATAGTGCAGGTGAACAGAGTTGTCTAGTGAGTTGATGTGTGTGAGAGGAGTACTCATTTGTGTAGAGGGGTGTGCGTGTCTGTGTTTTTTTTCGGTGTGTATGTGCCCGATTGAGGGGGTGGATGAATAGTCATTTCAAAATCTCTTGCGACCGCCGGGAGTCGAACCCGGATCGACTGCTTGGAAGGCAGCCATGATAACCGCTACACCACGGTCGCGGCACCACGCAAAACATACACAACACAATCAACATCACACACAACAAAAACACAACAAACATTACACCCTTCCAAATCGAACAAAATACACTCTCGCCATCACACTCCACATCCCTCCGCCTACTAATTCTACTATTACTAACACTACTACTGCGACCACTGCCTGTCTCATCGTCTCCCTCGCCTACACCTCGCCTCTCTTCACTCCTGTGTGTCTCGGTCAGTGTCACCGACAGGCAGAAAGAAGTCAATGGACAAGTCATCTTGAGAATGTCTCTGTGAAGACAGGTGTTGCGTGGCTAGGTTATACATTCTGGTATTCCGAATCATCACTGCCCATCTCCACGCTCCCAATACACTCGAATCAACATCGAAATTATCAACATCAATCGGACCAAGCATCCAGATATCCATCCGGCCAACACTAACTTCCACAAATCACTCGAATCACTCACATCAGCCACACTTCACTATTCACCGTCAACCCACCAACACCCACCCACCTACAAGACTGGAAATACATCGGAAGGCAGCTGATTCATATCCCTATGTTCTGTCTGGTCAGGTCATCTCATTCCATTGTGTCTGTCACTGACACCACGACAATTTCAATCTCTATGCTACTGCTCAGTCCGGATTCACACATCATAGTGTGTGAATCGTCGGCGAGACATCGCCTCAGTCTTCTGTCACGCTGTCAATCCACCACTCCACGCAGGCACAACCACACACATACACACACACAGACAGACACCCACGCAAAATCCACTCATGTGTCAGTGTGTCGTTTGTGTGTTCAGCTCTGTGTTGTTTGCTCACTCGTATTAGCGTTTGCAGTGTGTGAGTGTGCGTGTGTGTGAGTGAGCGTCTGTGCTTTGTTCGGCGACTGTTTGATTGGTTGTGTTGTGTGTGAATTTGTTGGTTTAATTTGTTGGCTGGCTGGTTGAGTGTCTTCGTGCTGCTCATTGTGTGTATCGAATGAGATCAGTGTGTTTGTGTTTGTGCGTGTGCGTGTGCGTGTGCGCGTGCGCATGCAATGGTGATTGGTGCACGTGGAGTGTGTACTTGTGTCTGATGACTGACTGGTTCAGGCATGTGAGATGTGTGTGTAGTAAAATAGTGCAGGTGAACAGAGTTGTCTAGTGAGTTGATGTGTGTGAGAGGAGTACTCATTTGTGTAGAGGGGTGTGCGTGTCTGTGTTTTTTTTCGGTGTGTATGTGCCCGATTGAGGGGGTGGATGAATAGTCATTTCAAAATCTCTTGCGACCGCCGGGAGTCGAACCCGGATCGACTGCTTGGAAGGCAGCCATGATAACCGCTACACCACGGTCGCGGCACCACGCAAAACATACACAACACAATCAACATCACACACAACAAAAACACAACAAACATTACACCCTTCCAAATCGAACAATATACACTCTCGCCATCACACTCCACATCCCTCCGCCTACTAATTCTACTATTACTAACACTACTACTGCGACCACTGCCTGTCTCATCGTCTCCCTCGCCTACACCTCGCCTCTCTTCACTCCTGTGTGTCTCGGTCAGTGTCACCGACAGGCAGAAAGAAGTCAATGGACAAGTCATCTTGAGAATGTCTCTGTGAAGACAGGTGTTGCGTGGCTAGGTTATACATGCTGGTATTCCGAATCATCACTGCCCATCTCCGCGCTCCCAATACACTCGAATCAACATCGAAATTATCAACATCAATCGGACCAAGCATCCAGATATCCATCCGGCCAACACTAACTTCCACAAATCACTCGAATCACTCACATCAGCCACACTTCACTATTCACCGTCAACCCACCAACACCCACCCACCTACAAGACTGGAAATACATCGGAAGGCAGCTGATTCATATCCCTATGTCCTGTCTGGTCAGGTCATCTCATTCCATTGTGTCTGTCACTGACACCACGACAATTTCAATCTCTATGCTACTGCTCAGTCCGGATTCACACATCATAGTGTGTGAATCGTCGGCGAGACATCGCCTCAGTCTTCTGTCACGCTGTCAATCCACCACTCCACGCAGGCACAACCACACACATACACACACACAGACAGACACCCACGCAAAATCCACTCATGTGTCAGTGTGTCGTTTGTGTGTTCAGCTCTGTGTTGTTTGCTCACACGTGTTAGCGTTTGCAGTGTGTGAGTGTGCGTGTGTGTGAGTGAGCGTCTGTGCTTTGTTCGGCGACTGTTTGATTGGTTGTGTTGTGTGTGAATTTGTTGGTTTAATTTGTTGGCTGGCTGGTTGAGTGTCTTCGTGCTGCTCATTGTGTGTATCGAATGAGATCAGTGTGTTTGTGTTTGTGCGTGTGCGTGAGCGTGTGCGCGTGCGCGTGCGCATGCAATGGTGATTGGTGCACGTGGAGTGTGTACTTGTGTCTGATGACTGACTGGTTCAGGCATGTGAGATGTGTGTGTAGTAAAATAGTGCAGGTGAACAGAGTTGTCTAGTGAGTTGATGTGTGTGAGAGGAGTACTCATTTGTGTAGAGGGGTGTGCGTGTCTGTGTTTTTTTTCGGTGTGTATGTGCCCGATTGAGGGGGTGGATGAATAGTCATTTCAAAATCTCTTGCGACCGCCGGGAGTCGAACCCGGATCGACTGCTTGGAAGGCAGCCATGATAACCGCTACACCACGGTCGCGGCACCACGCAAAACATACACAACACAATCAACATCACACACAACAAAAACACAACAAACATTACACCCTTCCAAATCGAACAATATACACTCTCGCCATCACACTCCACATCCCTCCGCCTACTAATTCTACTATTACTAACACTACTACTGCGACCACTGCCTGTCTCATCGTCTCCCTCGCCTACACCTCGCCTCTCTTCACTCCTGTGTGTCTCGGTCAGTGTCACCGACAGGCAGAAAGAAGTCAATGGACAAGTCATCTTGAGAATGTCTCTGTGAAGACAGGTGTTGCGTGGCTAGGTTATACATTCTGGTATTCCGAATCATCACTGCCCATCTCCGCGCTCCCAATACACTCGAATCAACATCGAAATTATCAACATCAATCGGACCAAGCATCCAGATATCCATCCGGCCAACACTAACTTCCACAAATCACTCGAATCACTCACATCAGCCACACTTCACTATTCACCGTCAACCCACCAACACCCACCCACCTACAAGACTGGAAATACATCGGAAGGCAGCTGATTCATATCCCTATGTCCTGTCTGGTCAGGTCATCTCATTCCATTGTGTCTGTCACTGACACCACGACAATTTCAATCTCTATGCTACTGCTCAGTCCGGATTCACACATCATAGTGTGTGAATCGTCGGCGAGACATCGCCTCAGTCTTCTGTCACGCTGTCAATCCACCACTCCACGCAGGCACAACCACACACATACACACACACAGACAGACACCCACGCAAAATCCACTAATGTGTCAGTGTGTCGTTTGTGTGTTCAGCTCTGTGTTGTTTGCTCACTCGTATTAGCGTTTGCAGCGTGTGAGTGTGCGTGTGTGTGAGTGAGCGTCTGTGCTTTGTTCGGTGACTGTTTGATTGGTTGTGTTGTGTGTGAATTTGTTGGTTTAATTTGTTGGCTGGCTGGTTGAGTGTCTTCGTGCTGCTCATTGTGTGTATCGAATGAGATCAGTGTGTTTGTGTTTGTGCGTGTGCGTGTGCGCGTGCGCGTGCGCATGCAATGGTGATTGGTGCACGTGGAGTGTGTACTTGTGTCTGATGACTGACTGGTTCAGGCATGTGAGATGTGTGTGGAGTAAAATAGTGCAGGTGAACAGAGTTGTCTAGTGAGTTGATGTGTGTGAGAGGAGTACTCATTTGTGTAGAGGGGTGTGCGTGTCTGTGTTTTTTTTCGGTGTGTATGTGCCCGATTGAGGGGGTGGATGAATAGTCATTTCAAAATCTCTTGCGACCGCCGGGAGTCGAACCCGGATCGACTGCTTGGAAGGCAGCCATGATAACCGCTACACCACGGTCGCGGCACCACGCAAAACATACACAACACAATCAACATCACACACAACAAAAACACAACAAACATTACACCCTTCCAAATCGAACAATATACACTCTCGCCATCACACTCCACATCCCTCCGCCTACTAATTCTACTATTACTAACACTACTACTGCGACCACTGCCTGTCTCATCGTCTCCCTCGCCTACACCTCGCCTCTCTTCACTCCTGTGTGTCTCGGTCAGTGTCACCGACAGGCAGAAAGAAGTCAATGGACAAGTCATCTTGAGAATGTCTCTGTGAAGACAGGTGTTGCGTGGCTAGGTTATACATGCTGGTATTCCGAATCATCACTGCCCATCTCCGCGCTCCCAATACACTCGAATCAACATCGAAATTATCAACATCAATCGGACCAAGCATCCAGATATCCATCCGGCCAACACTAACTTCCACAAATCACTCGAATCACTCACATCAGCCACACTTCACTATTCACCGTCAACCCACCAACACCCACCCACCTACAAGACTGGAAATACATCGGAAGGCAGCTGATTCATATCCCTATGTCCTGTCTGGTCAGGTCATCTCATTCCATTGTGTCTGTCACTGACACCACGACAATTTCAATCTCTATGCTACTGCTCAGTCCGGATTCACACATCATAGTGTGTGAATCGTCGGCGAGACATCGCCTCAGTCTTCTGTCACGCTGTCAATCCACCACTCCACGCAGGCACAACCACACACATACACACACACAGACAGACACCCACGCAAAATCCACTCATGTGTCAGTGTGTCGTTTGTGTGTTCAGCTCTGTGTTGTTTGCTCACACGTGTTAGCGTTTGCAGTGTGTGAGTGTGCGTGTGTGTGAGTGAGCGTCTGTGCTTTGTTCGGCGACTGTTTGATTGGTTGTGTTGTGTGTGAATTTGTTGGTTTAATTTGTTGGCTGGCTGGTTGAGTGTCTTCGTGCTGCTCATTGTGTGTATCGAATGAGATCAGTGTGTTTGTGTTTGTGCGTGTGCGTGTGCGCGTGCGCGTGCGCATGCAATGGTGATTGGTGCACGTGGAGTGTGTACTTGTGTCTGATGACTGACTGGTTCAGGCATGTGAGATGTGTGTGGAGTAAAATAGTGCAGGTGAACAGAGTTGTCTAGTGAGTTGATGTGTGTGAGAGGAGTACTCATTTGTGTAGAGGGGTGTGCGTGTCTGTGTTTTTTTTCGGTGTGTATGTGCCCGATTGAGGGGGTGGATGAATAGTCATTTCAAAATCTCTTGCGACCGCCGGGAGTCGAACCCGGATCGACTGCTTGGAAGGCAGCCATGATAACCGCTACACCACGGTCGCGGCACCACGCAAAACATACACAACACAATCAACATCACACACAACAAAAACACAACAAACATTACACCCTTCCAAATCGAACAATATACACTCTCGCCATCACACTCCACATCCCTCCGCCTACTAATTCTACTATTACTAACACTACTACTGCGACCACTGCCTGTCTCATCGTCTCCCTCGCCTACACCTCGCCTCTCTTCACTCCTGTGTGTCTCGGTCAGTGTCACCGACAGGCAGAAAGAAGTCAATGGACAAGTCATCTTGAGAATGTCTCTGTGAAGACAGGTGTTGCGTGGCTAGGTTATACATTCTGGTATTCCGAATCATCACTGCCCATCTCCACGCTCCCAATACACTCGAATCAACATCGAAATTATCAACATCAATCGGACCAAGCATCCAGATATCCATCCGGCCAACACTAACTTCCACAAATCACTCGAATCACTCACATCAGCCACACTTCACTATTCACCGTCAACCCACCAACACCCACCCACCTACAAGACTGGAAATACATCGGAAGGCAGCTGATTCATATCCCTATGTCCTGTCTGGTCAGGTCATCTCATTCCATTGTGTCTGTCACTGACACCACGACAATTTCAATCTCTATGCTACTGCTCAGTCCGGATTCACACATCATAGTGTGTGAATCGTCGGCGAGACATCGCCTCAGTCTTCTGTCACGCTGTCAATCCACCACTCCACGCAGGCACAACCACACACATACACACACACAGACAGACACCCACGCAAAATCCACTCATGTGTCAGTGTGTCGTTTGTGTGTTCAGCTCTGTGTTGTTTGCTCACACGTGTTAGCGTTTGCAGTGTGTGAGTGTGCGTGTGTGTGAGTGAGCGTCTGTGCTTTGTTCGGCGACTGTTTGATTGGTTGTGTTGTGTGTGAATTTGTTGGTTTAATTTGTTGGCTGGCTGGTTGAGTGTCTTCGTGCTGCTCATTGTGTGTATCGAATGAGATCAGTGTGTTTGTGTTTGTGCGTGTGCGTGTGCGCGTGCGCGTGCGCATGCAATGGTGATTGGTGCACGTGGAGTGTGTACTTGTGTCTGATGACTGACTGGTTCAGGCATGTGAGATGTGTGTGTAGTAAAATAGTGCAGGTGAACAGAGTTGTCTAGTGAGTTGATGTGTGTGAGAGGAGTACTCATTTGTGTAGAGGGGTGTGCGTGTCTGTGTTTTTTTTCGGTGTGTATGTGCCCGATTGAGGGGGTGGATGAATAGTCATTTCAAAATCTCTTGCGACCGCCGGGAGTCGAACCCGGATCGACTGCTTGGAAGGCAGCCATGATAACCGCTACACCACGGTCGCGGCACCACGCAAAACATACACAACACAATCAACATCACACACAACAAAAACACAACAAACATTACACCCTTCCAAATCGAACAATATACACTCTCGCCATCACACTCCACATCCCTCCGCCTACTAATTCTACTATTACTAACACTACTACTGCGACCACTGCCTGTCTCATCGTCTCCCTCGCCTACACCTCGCCTCTCTTCACTCCTGTGTGTCTCGGTCAGTGTCACCGACAGGCAGAAAGAAGTCAATGGACAAGTCATCTTGAGAATGTCTCTGTGAAGACAGGTGTTGCGTGGCTAGGTTATACATGCTGGTATTCCGAATCATCACTGCCCATCTCCGCGCTCCCAATACACTCGAATCAACATCGAAATTATCAACATCAATCGGACCAAGCATCCAGATATCCATCCGGCCAACACTAACTTCCACAAATCACTCGAATCACTCACATCAGCCACACTTCACTATTCACCGTCAACCCACCAACACCCACCCACCTACAAGACTGGAAATACATCGGAAGGCAGCTGATTCATATCCCTATGTCCTGTCTGGTCAGGTCATCTCATTCCATTGTGTCTGTCACTGACACCACGACAATTTCAATCTCTATGCTACTGCTCAGTCCGGATTCACACATCATAGTGTGTGAATCGTCGGCGAGACATCGCCTCAGTCTTCTGTCACGCTGTCAATCCACCACTCCACGCAGGCACAACCACACACATACACACACACAGACAGACACCCACGCAAAATCCACTCATGTGTCAGTGTGTCGTTTGTGTGTTCAGCTCTGTGTTGTTTGCTCACACGTGTTAGCGTTTGCAGTGTGTGAGTGTGCGTGTGTGTGAGTGAGCGTCTGTGCTTTGTTCGGCGACTGTTTGATTGGTTGTGTTGTGTGTGAATTTGTTGGTTTAATTTGTTGGCTGGCTGGTTGAGTGTCTTCGTGCTGCTCATTGTGTGTATCGAATGAGATCAGTGTGTTTGTGTTTGTGCGTGTGCGTGTGCGCGTGCGCGTGCGCATGCAATGGTGATTGGTGCACGTGGAGTGTGTACTTGTGTCTGATGACTGACTGGTTCAGGCGTGTGAGATGTGTGTGGAGTAAAATAGTGCAGGTGAACAGAGTTGTCTAGTGAGTTGATGTGTGTGAGAGGAGTACTCATTTGTGTAGAGGGGTGTGCGTGTCTGTGTTTTTTTTCGGTGTGTATGTGCCCGATTGAGGGGGTGGATGAATAGTCATTTCAAAATCTCTTGCGACCGCCGGGAGTCGAACCCGGATCGACTGCTTGGAAGGCAGCCATGATAACCGCTACACCACGGTCGCGGCACCACGCAAAACATACACAACACAATCAACATCACACACAACAAAAACACAACAAACATTACACCCTTCCAAATCGAACAATATACACTCTCGCCATCACACTCCACATCCCTCCGCCTACTAATTCTACTATTACTAACACTACTACTGCGACCACTGCCTGTCTCATCGTCTCCCTCGCCTACACCTCGCCTCTCTTCACTCCTGTGTGTCTCGGTCAGTGTCACCGACAGGCAGAAAGAAGTCAATGGACAAGTCATCTTGAGAATGTCTCTGTGAAGACAGGTGTTGCGTGGCTAGGTTATACATGCTGGTATTCCGAATCATCACTGCCCATCTCCGCGCTCCCAATACACTCGAATCAACATCGAAATTATCAACATCAATCGGACCAAGCATCCAGATATCCATCCGGCCAACACTAACTTCCACAAATCACTCGAATCACTCACATCAGCCACACTTCACTATTCACCGTCAACCCACCAACACCCACCCACCTACAAGACTGGAAATACATCGGAAGGCAGCTGATTCATATCCCTATGTTCTGTCTGGTCAGGTCATCTCATTCCATTGTGTCTGTCACTGACACGACGACAATTTCAATCTCTATGCTACTGCTCAGTCCGGATTCACACATCATATTGTGTGAATCGTCGGCGAGACATCGCCTCAGTCTTCTGTCACGCTGTCAATCCACCACTCCACGCAGGCACAACCACACACATACACACACACAGACAGACACCCACGCAAAATCCACTCATGTGTCAGTGTGTCGTTTGTGTGTTCAGCTCTGTGTTGTTTGCTCACACGTGTTAGCGTTTGCAGTGTGTGAGTGTGCGTGTGTGTGAGTGAGCGTCTGTGCTTTGTTCGGCGACTGTTTGATTGGTTGTGTTGTGTGTGAATTTGTTGGTTTAATTTGTTGGCTGGCTGGTTGAGTGTCTTCGTGCTGCTCATTGTGTGTATCGAATGAGATCAGTGTGTTTGTGTTTGTGCGTGTGCGTGTGCGCGTGCGCGTGCGCATGCAATGGTGATTGGTGCACGTGGAGTGTGTACTTGTGTCTGATGACTGACTGGTTCAGGCATGTGAGATGTGTGTGTAGTAAAATAGTGCAGGTGAACAGAGTTGTCTAGTGAGTTGATGTGTGTGAGAGGAGTACTCATTTGTGTAGAGGGGTGTGCGTGTCTGTGTTTTTTTTCGGTGTGTATGTGCCCGATTGAGGGGGTGGATGAATAGTCATTTCAAAATCTCTTGCGACCTTATTGGGAAATTGACTGATAGATTTCAGGATAGGTCTAGAAATCCCACACAGATTGCACTACTCACTAGGTAGCTTATGTCCATTTATAGAATTTCACCACTTATCAGATTGACAAACTATGAAACATCCTCTTCTATGGATAATACTATGCTTTCAATTTTACCTAGAGGTGAAATTTCTCAATACAGTCTTTGTGAAACCGAAATTGTTGAAATCTTATACAACATGTGGCAAAGTCAAAACTTTAAGCAGCACTAACTACCAATCAGCGAACGACCTTCAACTAGCCAATCAAATGAAAGAGGCAATTTCGTTTATGAAAAACATATATTTATGAAAAAAAATATGAATGAAACTGTTACATAGGGTATCTTCCTCTGACATGTGACAGGAGCATCTCCCAGTTTAGCATAGGAGTATCAATTGGAAAGTTACACCACATTCTGTACATATATTCATGTAAATGACATGCTTTTGAGATGTATTTGTAGCCCTAATCCTATTTTTTAATCTTCCCCAAAATCCTTCTATAGAATTCTTGTAATGGGATCCACAAAATCACTAGAATCGTTCAATCTGTGATGAATATATCCAGGGGATGACAGGGAGTTATAACCTTTCCACTCATAGGTGGGTATTATAGATCCTTGTTTCACCAGTCAGGTGATAATTGGTACCAAGGTGGTTAACTTTCTGTCTGTTATTCACTCACTGAATCCTTTCTGTAGGGAGGTGTCATATAAGCCGACCACCCAAACACTGTTGGCTCGCTCACGACCAAGGTTGAATTTTTCTTCAATAAGACAGTTTTGTCCACGTGGACGACGACTCCTTCTCCTCCTAATAACGAAGTATTTCTCTCTATTTTCTATGACGTGATGTCTCAGCAGTGCTGGTACCACTGAACTGTTGATACGAGACTATTTCCAGTTTCAGAAGCTGCACCTCTCAAAGGCTGTTTTAAAACCCAATAATTACAAATATACAAAATCTGGGTTAGGGAGAGAGGGGACCTAGCAAAAAATGTTCCTACGAAATATTAGAATCCTCAGCTTACCTACCCTGACACTCACTCGTCTCAAGCAAATTACACAACGATGGACATATCCATCAATCAACCTGCTGAAGCTTTTTATACTGATGACACATCCAAATGGACAAATCCTCTCCTTCCTAAGCAACCCCATATCCAAGCAATTCTGAAAAACCTTATCCTCACCAAACTGCGTTACACCGGGCATTTGACTCGAATCAAGCGGAACAGAACCTTCAACTTACGTGGATGAAACTCATTGGTGGACTATTCAAGGTCATTCGCTGATTGGTAGTTAGTGGTGTTTAAAGTTCAACTTGGCTTAACATGTGATTTGATTGATACTGTGAACGGTAATCTCAAGTAAGCAAAATCACTTTAGGTCTGGCTGGCTGACTACCAAACACTACTGGTTGATGTGGTTTACAACAAAAAACTCATATCACCCAATCAATAGCACCATACAACCAGTTACAGTCTCTCTATTCCAGTTAACACTAGAATCAAGTAGAACCAGAAATCAGTATAAAATAATCTATGCTCGTACAACCAAGTACAGGAACTCAACAATACCCTACTTGGTCCGTGTTCTAAGCGACAGAGACAATGTTAAGAGTGAAACCTATGACTTGCTTTATTATTAACAACATAATTTTACGCTATTTTATTTCTCTCTTATTTTGTACTCTATAGTGAACTCCTTCTTAAATATATTTAGCCACCTAAATTATTAACATTGCCTTCCTTTTTTGTACTTTACTCTATTCCTTCTTTTGTGTATCTACTGGTTTCGACTATATTAGCACTATGAGTGGTACAAAATTGTCCTGTCACTAACCATCATGTAATTATTAGTTTTTGTGGTTGTTGCTGTTTTTTTTTATCTTTTTCGGCAATATTAACTGATAGTCTTGGTTGTGAAAGCCATTATCACCATCTTAAAATTTTGTATTATGCAGGATTACTCACGCTACCACCACAAACACCGCATTAGACCTGACAATAAAAAAACAACCCTGAAATGTTATTTTATGACCGTTTAGTGTTGTTTCAACCAAATTAACTGATCATCTTGGCGATAAACATTCTTAAATATCATTTCATAACTTCTTGTATGACTATAGCTTTACTGTCACCATGCATAATTACATCATAGCTTCCACTACCCAATACTGAGATATTATTATATGCTGTTTATTTTCCTTTCTATTTCTTGGTATTTTTTCGCATTTGTTTTACAAATTATTTTGTGTTTGTATTTTTGCTGTTGTTGTCTTTATATTTATTTTTTTCTTGAAAATACTCTTTTTAAACGTTGGATAAAATTAGATGCAAATATTGTAGATATGTGCTGAAAATTTCACACTGTACCACTAGTACTGTTTATGGAATAAAGCAAACTATTATTATTATTATTATTCAACATTATAAGGGGAACAATTCCAGCTGAAATGACATCGGTACACAAAAACAAGCTCTTAAGAGGCATTTTTTCCTTCATGTTCCCCAGTGGAACATAGGGCTTGAACCTAGTGGCTTGAAGTTTCTTTAGCAGTGTTTATTTTATGGGATGGGGTTGCTAGCCTCATGCCCAACCTTTACTCTTCACCAGCATTATTTCTGGCTTAGCAACGTAAAGGAGTGCGTCGGTGGCCGGGGATCGAACCCCAGACCATGTGCGTGGTCGACGACCGTCCTAACCGCTATGCCACCGACGCACAAAAGTGCTTGGCCCGAGGCCTCGCCGAGACACGAACTCGGGTGGCTGGATTCAGAGTCCAGAGTGCTAACCGCTAAGAGGCATACAAAGTGCATAATCGTCTAGTTCTCACATGAAAGTTTAGAAAAAGACAAAAAACTGAGCGAAGAAATATGCATTTCTTTTCAATTAGTTCCTTGTCAAAGGCTCTATACTAATACATAGTTTAGTTACATCAAAATTGTACCTATCGTGTGGTTATTTTAGTTCACAGGATAAGAATTATCAGTTTTAGAGGTATGGGTGGGATAAAAATAGAAATAAATTACCTAGTAGACGTTAGCGACAAGATGTCTAAGTTTTGAAGGGGGGCGGGGTTAAAAATGATTACAGAATGCATGCAATCAAGATCGGTGAATTTCTACGGTTTAAGTAATAAGTTATTACACAGTCAAGAATTGTGTAAAATAACAATGATGATTAAGCAGAATTATAACTCCATTATGGATAAAATTTTATTTTGATAATATCACACAGTGTTGCTTTACAGTAAGTAATATTTTCTGATGACCACGTTTCAAGCACTATTTATTTACTGCCCATAATCATATCAAGGCACTACTCACACAACTTTTTGCTTCATTTATATACATGAGTAAAAGCTGATTAGACATTTGAATAAAATCAATATAAGATAAAGTACATTCGGAAATAATAATATTAGTGTTATCAATCAAATACAATCAGATGGGAAATAAAATGTTTTTTATAGTAAAAATAAGTAACTTGTTAGAATGTTGTAATGTGAATTGAATACTCACTTAGAAACCAGCTCTGCAGACTAAAGGACCCCGTAGGTTGACCCAATTAAACAAATAATATAATTTGCAAATTACCTGAAAAGACTGTGAGATTAACTATGTAGGTCAAACTAGTAGATCAGGAGTAGTGACATTATTAGAACATAAGAATTTAGCTAAGGTTGGAATGATTGATCCCACAAAGATAAGTAATTCAGAAAGAGGAACTCGGTAATCGCACTGCATGCATTAACACACACAACCACAATAGGGCCGGTGGGACAGAGTCAAAATTCTAAAAAGTAATACAGGTAGGTAAGTGGAGAGCGAGAGAGATTGATTACTGAATCCTGGTTCATCGAGTAAATCTACACCCAACATATGCAATAGAAGTGACTCAACGCAAATGCCAGAGATATGGAAAATATTATTACTACCAGTCAAATCAGAGGATAATAAATAATGCTAAAATGTATTCAATTCACATCATAACATTCTAACAAGTTACTTATTATTACTATAAAAACACTCGTCTTATTTCCCATCTGTATTTGATTGATAACCTTATTTTCGTTATTTCCGAATGTACTTTATCTTATATTGATTTTTATCCAAATGTCTAATCATCAATTTTTACTCATGTATATAAATGAAGCAAGAAAGTTGTGTGAGTGACCTGAAATAATTATGGGTGGTAATGATTTGTGCTCAAAAGGTGGTCATCAGAAAATATTACTTACTGTATAACAACACTGTGTGATTTTCATATGAACTGTGATCAAGATTTGACCTCAGACTTTCAAAATTGGTCTACTTTTGTTAAAATATATGTGTATATGCAGTGTACAATGGTGTGTGTGAGTGAACAGTCATAAAACATTTGTTATTCTCATATGAGCTGTGATCAAGATTTGACCGGATAGTTACAAAATAATTGAGATTTTTTACAAATATAATATAATTTTATAAATTTGTTATTCTCTCCATAAGAAGACGTAGACAATCGGGAATTTGATCAAGTGTGACTAGTTGTTGATACATATCCAATTTTATTTATTAGTCAGGAATTGCCATGCATCAGCTAAGATCACACCTTCACGTCTGTTCAAACTGTTGGGATTCACCCATATATGTAGGGCTTCTGCAGTCAGTCTTTCTTTATATGAACCAAAACCTTTCTGTAAAACCTTAGTCTTATCAAAGTCGATTTTGTGTCCTGTTTCTATCGAATGCAGTGCAATCGCTGAGTTGTTTTCTAGCTTCTTCAATTCTGCAGAGGTCTTTGGAACCAACCACCTTTAGACATTCTTTATGCTATTTCACTCTTATATTTACCTGTCTGGAAGTTTCTCCTACATATACAGCAAAGTCACAATCCCCACAATTGATCTGGTATACACAATTTTGCTGGTTTTCTTGTTCTATTTTATCCTTAACCTTAACCAGTAATGAGCGTAAGGTGTTTGATGCACGAAAATACACTCGTATGATATGGTCGTTAGGGATTCGCTTTATTTCGTCGGATGTTTCTTTGCGGTAAGGAATCACCGCTGTACTAACCCAATTATTAGCAGCAGGTTTTGATTCATCCTTATCTTCACATTTTAAGTATCTATTTATGAAGGCTTCTGTATAATTATTCGATTCAAGAGTGGATTGAAGCAATTTTAATTCCTTGCTAATATCTTCCTCCTCAGTAACTAGACATTTGGCTCTGTTGATCAGATTCTTGGCCACAGTTACTTTGGTAGTAAATGGGTGAGCTGAATAGTGTAATCTAGGTATCTATCCGAATTTGTCGGCTTTCTGAAAATGTTCATTTTAAATTTGCCATCTAATTTTCCTTTTACTTACTAAAAAGTTCAGGAACGCCAACTCATTCTCATCGGATTCAACCTCTTTGGAGAACTTGATAGTTTCTGACATACTGTTTATTAAGTGAAAAATTTCATTTAACAAACTAAGTTTGATTATGATGAAGGTATCATCTACGTATGTTAACCACATCTTTGGGGGACTAGGGCATCTCATAATTGCATTTGTTTCTAATGAGTGCATCAACAGATTGGCGACTAGCGGAGATACTGGTGATTTTATTAAAATAAAATTTTATCCATAATGGAGTTATACTCTTCCACCACAGTAGTGCCCAAGTTTTATTCTTATATAAATAAGTAGAATTACTTAGGATACAAACAAGGTAATTTTATAAGCTAGAATTGTAATCTTAATAAAATAAAAAAGTCAAAATATAATTACAAGCAGAAGAGAAAACAGATTTACAAAAGTTAACAAATTATTTAGTTGGCTATCGCAAAGAAATTTCTTTTAAAAACGCATAGATTTGGTTTGTTCAGATGAATTCCGATTGCCTTCTGCTGCATACGTTAAAGTCGTACCCACAGACAATGCGAAAGGTTGCGTGGAATACGGTTAATAACTTTAAATGCTTTGTTAGAGTCAATTCGATGTCTGGTATCGATGAGTTGAGGGTAGGATTGAGCTGCGAATAGCTCTATTCGCACCTTTGTCAAACCAAGATAGGAGGCGTTCAGAAATCTAACAATGAACCTACCTGATCGTATATCCAATGCGACTAACTCCACACGGGCAGTTAAACTATCAAGTGCACATGGAAGAGGCGAAACAGGACAGGTTGTCTTAATTCCTTGAACTGAGTATTGATTGCCTAGTGAGCAAACAGCATAAAACTTAGCTGCATTAAAAGTCCACTTGAAGGCCCTTTTCATATATTGCGATAAAAGTCTCATTGTTAACATCTCCTGTGAACTGCAATCTTAGGATTATTGATTTTTGAGGAACTGGGTATCTTCAGCTGTTTACTTGCTGAGTCTTTCAATGCAGTTAATTCATGCGGTTTATTCACTAGCTAAACAGTATTCAGTTCAAGAAATAAAGACAAAATGTCCTGTTTCATCTCTTCCATGTGTACTTACCCAGTTTAACTGGTCTTGTGGAGCTAGTTACATTGATTCTAAGAACAACAAAGTTCAGCGAAGTCTCTTTTCACTGGCGAATTCATTCATTCACTTAGCTGTACAATCGCAATTATATATAATTATTTTGCATATACATATATATATATAAAGGGGTTGTCAAGCAAAAAATTAGTTAGGGTTATTGTTTACGTCATCAAAATGTTTCAAAAATGTGATGAATAATCAAACTGTAACTAGGGGGTAGGTGGGTGAAGATCAGTAAGTATTGACAAGGGTTGCGCAATATGGAATACACCCAGAAAAATAAGGAGACAAGTGTCCAAAATAAGTTATGTAAGCCACAGAATACGTAGAATTTGCAGCCTGGACGCCATAGAAGATGAAATGAACACTCTTAAGAAAATCCTCCTTGAAAATGGCCATCCAGAAAGATTTATCACAAAATCAATGAAACCCAGACCAGAGAAGCCGCCCACACCCAGTGATCCAAAAAGACTTCTCTATATGAACCTACAGTTCAATGGAGACCAATCTACAGAAATACTGAGAAATCGGCTCTCCCGCTCATTGAAGAAAACCTTCTTTGCAGCTGAATTACGACTAACGTTCTCCACGAGACCAATGATTCGCATGAACGTGAAGGATAAGCTACCGCTGTTGGCCTCATCTATGTGCATCTACCAATTCACCTGCTCGTATGGAGCCAGGTATATCGGCCGTACTCAGCGTTCGCTATCCAAACGCGTCAACGAACATTTACCTTTATGGTTTTATAAAGGAGAAAACCGATGCCCCCGCAGCTCCATCCTTGAACATTTGATCGAATCTGGACACCAAGTCAAACCACAAATAAACTTCAAAGTTATCTACAGAATACAAGGCAATCTTGCTAAAAGTGTACGGATCAAACTTCTCCACATCGCAGAAGCAATGGCAATTCATCTGCTAAATCCTGAACTCTGCATACAAAAGAAATTCGTTCATTCATTAAATCTACAATGGACGTAATCTTTCTTAATTTCAGTCTTACTAGTTGTATTATTTTGTCTTTTGCATTTTATTATTTCACATCTTCATTTGTACTATTCTCTACCCCAACCTTTTGTAATCTCTATCCTCATTAATAATGTTGCTAACTCAACCCACGTCGAATTTCTAGTCAACTATATTACGTCATCCGATTAACTAACTTAATTTTCGACTGTATTATTCTCTAGCTCCACCCTTATTTAATTTTAACCACCACTCATTAACACTGTTGCCAACCTGACCTACTCTGAATTCTACTCAATTGCATTACGTC
>CALYDE020000213.1:0-19716 GCA_944472155.2 Trichobilharzia szidati
TACTGGACCTAGGGCTGAAATATTCACATAACTTATCATTTTCTGAACATATCTCCAAACAAGTGTCAAAGTCACGCAGACTTATCGGCTTTCTACTCAAGAACTTCTAAAGAAATGAGTCTAGAATTCTGTTGTACAACGTTTGTGTGCGTCCTTTATTTGATTACTGTTCATTCATGTATAGTAGCACACGCATAGAGGACAAATTGAAAGTCGAGGGAGTGCAGAGGTACTTCACGTTAAAATTACTCGGAACTGAAAATGGTACGAACTACTCCACTAGATGTGATACTCTAGGACTAGAAACACTATGGCTAAGACGCCTGAGACTAAACTTGACACTTTACTATAAGCTTCTAAACCACTTAGTTTTTACCTCTACTAATGGCACTCGACTTTCAGATGACAATGGCTACAAACTAAGACATACTAAGGGTACAGTAGCTATCGAACAATGTAAAACAGCCACCAGGCAAAAGTTTTACTTGATTAGGTATGCACAGATATGGAATAAACTGCCAATGGAAATGCGTCAAGCAAGTACATTGGCCTCCTTCAAAAAGGTGCTTAATGACAAACTACAAGAGTTTGCAAACGATATTAGTTCTAGTTCCTATCTGAGAGCCTCCGAAATTATAGGTCCATTTAATGTATAAGCTTAAATACTACACCTGTTGTTTTTTGCCTATATTTATAATTCTAGATAAAACATTAACGGTTAAGATACGTATCCTCAAACAGACAAGAAATCTCGTTTGTAAAACTACTACCCAACACAATAACTGGAATAAAATGGAAATAAACCGACAACATGAAAAAGGTATAACTCACCACAACATCACATGGACAGATGAACGCTCGTTGGGTACCATATATCCCTCACCAACTGCAACCCACCTTTCCCTAGATAATGTGATGAACTTATATCCATAATGTCGCTGAGCAGTTAATATTCTCAACTCCTGTCGGAACAGCTGAAACTTATAAACCTTCCTCACGCTAAGAAAATACTCGTAAGCAGTAGAAATCCATTAATTAATGCGTCCGAAGCTTATGTACTTACTCCCAACAATGACATTGAAGATCAGATGAGATAAACACATCACTGATCTCAAAATAACACATCAATGAACTACAATTCGAGGACTCTGCACACAACAAAGTTATGTATGAATATTTACTTCAAGCTTTATTTTTTTCCCAGGCACTTATAATCCATCCACCAAAGACCTGGTTTTTTTGTTAATGCGAAGACAATACTCCTGTATTTCCTGTTGTGTTGCACTCACTGACAATCTAGCAGATTTTTCCAACTTTGCACAGAAATGATTGTATACAAGTGAAAAGGCTGTTTTATACTACTGGGATTAACATTTATCAAGTGTATGTATAATCTCCAGCGAACATGTAAAGCATATCTTGCTACTGCCTGTAAATTGTGATTGAATTATATGGTTCTATTTCTGTAACAATTTGATGATGCCTGTAAACTGGCGACCCTCATGTACTGTACTATGAGAATAAATTTATTTATTTATTTATTTATATGGA
Source organism: Trichobilharzia szidati (assembly GCA_944472155.2). Lineage (NCBI taxonomy): Eukaryota > Metazoa > Platyhelminthes > Trematoda > Strigeidida > Schistosomatidae > Trichobilharzia > Trichobilharzia szidati. The sequence goes on from CALYDE020000213.1 coordinate 1,552, forward strand.
GGAATTACTTCAAGCTTTATTTTTTTCCCAAGTATTTGTAATCCATCCAAAACACACTTGGGTTTTTTGTTAATGCGAAGACAATACTTCTATATTTCTTGATGTGCTCCATTGAATGACTAGTTATCATATTGTTCCCATAGACAAAATGACTGCAACCTTATAATTTTACCATGAACCAAATTTATGTAATTTAAATGATACTTATCCATGCCTGTACAATTGGTGTGTCCTACACAGGTAGGAAAAAATGTATTTAATGAAATTACTATTATTAAATATGTTTACTCATCGTATATGTAATTTATCATATTGATGATGCCTGTAAACTGGCGTCCCTCATGTACAAAATGAGAATATACTATTATTATATACCAGTAATAATGATAATAATAATTATTATTATAGGTGTAGTTAAAGCTGTCAGGAGAGTAAGACGGAAGAGAATGTAAAGAAGTAAAACGACCAGTTTAATTGTCTACCTTTGAATGGTATATGCGATTTTAAGGGGATGGGCCATTTGGATGCAGTCCTTGTGTCGCTGCATGGTTGTCCAGCCTTCGCTTAAAGGCGTCCACAGATGGTGCCATAGCTACATCTGCCGGTAAGGAATTCCAGGGACGGCAAACCCGCAGGGAAAAGAAGTGGGAGCGCACCCGGGTCCTTGCCCTCTGATGAGCTATCCTTCTAGGATTTCCACGAGGGAGCCTATACCTACTCAATGGCAGAACACCTTTGTTTGGGTGATTCTGATCGTTTGTTATCTTGTAGGCAGTAATTAAATCCCCCCTCAGGCGACGGTAACTGAGTGTGAATAGGCCTAATTTCTTCAGCCTTTCGTCATATGGCTTATTTCGGAGACCAACCAATCCTTTTGTTGCCCGTCGTTGGACTCTTTCCAAGAGGTTGGCGTCTCTTTTAAGCAGTGGGGGTGCAATGATATTATGCACTTCAAGATGCGGTCTGACGTATGTTTTATACAACCTTAGAAAGAGCTCAGGAGTGAGTGTACCTAATTGTCTATGTGTAAAGTGTATGACCGCATATGCCCTCGCTACATCCCCCGTGTAATTTACGCTTGTGTCCATTTTCTCCGTTAGAACTAGACCTAAGTCACGTTCCGACGTTGAGCAGGACAAGCTTTCATTGCACAGGGTGTAACTTGCATTCTGCAGCCTACAGATGCGTAACTTCACTACTTTGCACTTTTTCAGGTTGAAAGTCATGCCACTGGTTACCGCCCAGTCTTCCAGAAGCCTTAGATCTGCCTGCAGTCTATCTGAGTCCTCCGGACACTTTATCGCCCTCCATATCTTCACATCATCAGCGTATAGAAGAGTCAGGCAGCGTAGACGGCATGGTAAATCATTGATAAAAATCAAGAACATCAGTGGTCCCAGGATAGAACCCTGCGACACTCCTGATGACGAGTTGTGCCAAGATGATCGGACTAGATTGACCTTACTGCAAAATTGCCTTTCAGTTAGGTAGTCCTTCAACCATGACAGAAGTGGTTTACCTATACCTAACTGGCTTATTTTGTGTAGGAGAAGGTCATGGTGAACAGTGTCAAATGCCTTCTCAAAGTCTAGAAAGACCACATGGACAGGAACATTCATATCCCAGAATGATGTCCAGTCGTCCCAAGCTGATAATAAGTTAGTGACGCAGGATCTTCCCTTCCTGAAACCGTGTTGGGCTTCATGGAGTATTTTAGACCTATCCAGATATTCCCTGATGTGATCATCAATAATACTTTCCAGTACTTTTGATACCACTGGGAGTAGAGCTACTGGTCTATAACTGGTGGGATTTTGCCTATCCCCACCCTTGAAGATCGGAGAAAGGATGCTTCTTTTCCATTCCTTTGGCAGTTTCCCCGATTCCATGGAGTGTTGGAACAAGTCGCATAAAGGCCTGCAGAGAGCTTCGGCGCACTGTTTCAGAACAGATGGCCTGATATCATCACAACCTGGGGACTTCCCAGGTATGAGTCGCTGCAGCTTTCTCAGTACTATTGCAGGGTTTATTTGGGGGGTGGCTATTTGGTCTTCCTCCTGTGAAATAGTCATGCCACCATTTTGGTTCGTAACGGTAATACCCACATTGCTGTTTAGCTGTTTGGCGAAGGCTAAACTAAATGTTTCAGCCATCTCCAGACTGGTGAGATATTGACCCCTTGGTTGGTTGGTTTCCTTTCCGACACGAATCGGTACAAATTCTTCGGGTTTGCCAATGACCTTCTATCCCTCCTGGCTTTTGCATTGCACCGGTTCCTGAGTTCCAGGTGTGCATCATGGTCGATCTGGCTTTTAGATAAGCGCCACGTAAACCAAGCCTTCCACTTTGCTTGCAGAATACGCTGCGTGCCTCTCTTTAACCCTGATGATTTTCTTTTGGGCTGTGCTGTGATTAAAGGGACGGTATCCGAGATCGCTGTATGAATAATCTTTTTTACCGCTTCCCAGTGTTCATCCACAGACAGCTCATCCCATGCTAAGGGCCAGTCTGCATCGGACAAGAGCCTCCGCATTTCAGCATAGTCAGCCTTGCTATAACACAGACATGGTTGCGTAGCGTCCCACTGCAAGTGCTCACGGAGAACGAGGTCGAAACTTATGACTGCATAGTCACTACTTCCTAGAGGAGTCATGACCTGGACCTTTTCGACGAGTAGTTGGTCACTAGTTAGAATGTAGTCTAGTTTTGATGACTTTCCACTAGCGCGCCACCTAGTGTCGTCTCCAACGTTCTCAGTCAGTCCCGTGTTCCGAATAGCTTGCAGTAGATTTCGGCCGAATTTTCCCTTAGCATACCCCGAGCCAAGGTTCAGTGATGGGGCACTGAAATCTCCAGCAATGGTGATTTGGTCATAGCCCAAGTCTCGTATCCCTGTGATAGTGCTGAGCAGTAGCTGATTGTGCTCTGCCCCACAGGTGGGAGATCGGTAGATGCCACCAAGTAAATGCTTGGTGTGGCCTACGGTGAAATGACACCATATGGAGTCTGGGAGTTCAATAAGTGGTGGGTCCGTTGCGCGAACACATTTAAGTTGCCTATCAAAGTATATGGCAACTCCCCCTCCTTCCTTATTATCCCTGTCTCTCCTGACCAAAACCATATCACCTATACTGATTTCATTATCGGCGATAGTGGGGGTTAGCCATGTTTCGGTGAGAATGATTATTTTCAGTTGTAGGTGTGCTTGGAGATTTCGGAGTTCACCTATTTTTACTCTCAGCCCCCTCACATTGCTATACAGGCAGCTGACAGTGAGTCTTACAACCTCAGCGTGTTGTGGGGTAGTTGACGTGAAGCTGTCTGCTGGTAGAGGACTTAATGTTGGGACTGGTTGGCCAGTCCCAATGGAACCGGCCCGTTGTGGTTTTTTCCCTTGGATTCAGGCAGGACACTTGGGTGGCACAGACTGTTATTCTCAGAACTGCATCGCTCGAGTATCACTGAAGCTTGGGGACGTATTAAAGCCTCCGTTTGCTGCCTCCTTATGGTTCGAGGTCTGCTTTCGCAGCATCGGATATGTCCTCCCAATTTCCCCTTGATCTCATACCACCGTTGAAGTGTTATTGCCAACTGCTCTGGGGAGTTGAATATGACACTTAGCAGCCTTGGGGAGCTAATCAGTGTGAGATGAGCGGGGCGAGGTAGTCGGTAAACGGAGATTGCTCCAGAAGCGCCAAGAGCCATCTGAGACGACAGCCATCTCCACTGCTGTACGTCATGCATGTGTTTTTCACAGGCAGTGCCCGTTTCCAGCTCCGGAACACCGTGCACTACCATAGAGGTAGAAGGCAAAAGTTCCGGTGACTCCCTTGCCATTTGTCTGACAGCCCATGGTCTGTCTTGTCTCACCCTTATGTTAGAGCTTCTGTCGATGGCTAGTACCTGAGCCATCAATAGTACCTTTTCGGCCTCTTCGGCAGAGTCCAGTGTAAGCCGTAATGGGGGTGGCTTACCTTGAGGTGTGTGGACACCCCTGTACAGCCTGCACAATTTCAATGAATTAATATTCAGACCTAGTTTATTGCACAGTTTGGACCACTGTTCCTGATCAAACAGGGCCCGCTGTTCAAGCAAGCTGTCCTTGCTCACAGGTACGTTAAAGAGGATGAGCGAATTAGACCGATTAACCTCAGACTTAGGTTTGGCCTTTGGCTTCTCGTATTCCCTGGCAGCATCAGCAACTTCAGGCTTCATTGGGTTCTGGCCAGCCTTTATTGTGTTGGCAAGCTTGCTTGTGGATGCAAGTGGTGCTTCTCTAACTCTATCTTTCCTTGATATTTTAGGTCCAACCTTGTGAATCTTCACCTTGTGAAAATTGGCATTTTCGGTCAGTAGGACTGGAGTGTCCTTCTTACTGTCTGTGCCAAGTTTTGGCAATGTGATGTTAGCAGGCGGGGAATGTGACGTTAGACCTAAGTCACGTTCCGACGTTGAGCAGGACAAGCTTTCATTGCACAGGGTGTAACTTGCATTCTGCAGCCTACAGATGCGTAACTTCACTACTTTGCACTTTTTCAGGTTGAAAGTCATGCCACTGGTTACCGCCCAGTCTTCCAGAAGCCTTAGATCTGCCTGCAGTCTATCTGAGTCCTCCGGACACTTTATCGCCCTCCATATCTTCACATCATCAGCGTATAGAAGAGTCAGGCAGCGTAGACGGCATGGTAAATCATTGATAAAAATCAAGAACATCAGTGGTCCCAGGATAGAACCCTGCGACACTCCTGATGACGAGTTGTGCCAAGATGATCGGGCTAGATTGACCTTACTGCAAAATTGCCTTTCAGTTAGGTAGTCCTTCAACCATGACAGAAGCGGTTCACTTATGCCTGCCTGACTTATTTTGTGTAGGAGGAGGTCATGGTGAACAGTGTCAAATGTCTTCTCAAAGTCTAGGAAGACCAGACTGAAATGTTCATATCCCAGCATGATATCCAATCGTACCAAGCTTGTAGTAGGTTTGTTACACAGGATCTGCCTTTCCTGAAACTGTGTTGGAGTCTATTAATCCTATTTAAGTGCTCCCTGATGCGATCACCAATAATTCTTTCCAGTACTTTTGACACCACTGGGAGATAGGCTACTAGTTCATAACTGGTGGTATTTTGCCTATCCCCATCCTTGAAGATCGGAGAAAGTATGACTTTTCCACTCCATTATGAATAAGATTTCATTCCGATAAATCACACAGTATTGTACAGTAATATTAACTGATGACGTTTTGAGCACAAACTATTGCTCATAATCATATCAAGTTACTCACACAACTTTTTTCCTTCCTGGTTTATGCATTTTATTAGTACAATACATTCTACTAGCATTATTAGATTTGGTATTAAATTAAACCATTTATACTCACCCAGTGACGGCTTCATTCTGCGTAACAATTTCTTAACCTTATTCAGTATTGTATTACAGGCTTCTTAATTTCCCCATATGGACCCGTTTGAATATGTTTAGTGACATTTTTGATATAGTCAGATTTGTCCAAAACTACTGTCGAGTTTCCTTTATCAGCTTTTGCGATGAAAATGTTTTTATCCTATTTTAGACTGATTAGAGCTCCCCTTTCCGATTGCGTAAAGTTTGATTTTGCCTTCTTTTGATTTTTCAGGGTTAATGCACATTGTGGTCGAACCTCTTCTGCTGTTGACTTATCTATTGAACCTGGTGCTACTTCTATGTTAGGAATGACATCCTATGGCGTCGGTGGCACAGTGGTTAGGACTCTCGCCGACCATGTACATGGTTCGGGGTTCGATCCCCCGCCAACGCACACCCGATATCTGTTGTCGGCCTGCAAAATTTGGGCTACCGTTATCCATGCTGAAAATTCCGTACTTGTACTGAAAAGACGGTGTGAGCATACCCCTAGCCAAGGTTCAGTGGTGGAGCATTTAAACATCCAGCTATGGTGATTTGGTCATAGCCCAAGTCCCGTATCACTGCGATGCTGAGCAGTAGCTGGCTGTGCTCTGCCTCACAGGTGGATGATCAGTAGATGCTACCCAGTAAGTGCTTGACGTGACCTACGGAGAAATGGCAACATATGGATTCTGGGAGTTAAATAAATGGTGAGTCCATTGCACGTACATATTAAAGTTGCTGGTCAAAGCAAATGACAATTCATCCCCTTCCTTCTTATCCCTCTCTCTCCTGACCAGTATCCTATCACTTATACTGATCTCGTTGTCGGAGATAGTGGGGGTCAGCCAGATTTCAGTGAGGATTATTATTTTAAGGTCTAGTTGTGACTGGAGACTTCTGAGTTCACCTGCTTTCCCTCATGACATCATTCCCTCTCAGTGGAGACAGTAACGGGATTTGGGGATCTAGCTAGTTTCCGAAAACTTGTTTCGTCTTAAAAGTGGTACAACAACAGAAACTTATGAGGCAGACCGCTCTGTAAATGATAGGGATTTGAAACTGAAACATCAACAAAGTACACTGCACTAACTCCTGGTGCCAGCCAACGGCCTTCATGCTGCTGCATTTCGCTATTAAGGACACTATTTTTTCACATCCCTTTTTAACGTAAAATCTCTCCAGTTGAGCAATCATCTCGATTAATCAGAAACTGACCTTGAAATATACATTCCAGTTTCGCGTATATTATAAAAGTTCTCGCTGTGTCTTGCCGAGTGAGGCTAAATTCTATGACGATGTGTTTTCGCGCATTGTATGGGTTATCGCGTTCATGCCTATAGAGACGTTCCAATCGCTCAGTATTGTGAAAATAGATTATATTCGACTAGTTTTAGGCTTCTGTAGCCCAAAAATGCAATATTTTTCTGTATTGTGTTCGTAGTAAAGCGTAAAATTGTCATGACAGCCTAGACGAATTACTAATGTAAAAAGTCATTATTTTGAAGAAATATCGCATAAAAAGACTACCATTAGGGTTTTAGAGCATTGAGGCATTGTTTTTTGTAAAGACATTTGCTTGTTTTTTTTCATTAAATGGATTTAACATCCTGCTTACAATACTTTTCTTATTCTATCTGAGTGAAACTAAGGTTTTTTGCATGACGATGCAGATGTCAGACTTATCAATGATACCTAATGATTTGTTTGTCTGCATGATTAAACGTAAGCGAAATGTTACTACGACTGCTACAGCTCAACCTACTTATTCATTCGTTATGTGTAAACTTAATTTTACAGTATACGTTAACACCCGTTATCGTAGGGACTGCCATAACGCTTTAATTTAAATATTAGTAATACACTGATTTGGAATACACCTAACCGTATACGAAGTGGAACTGCAATGCAGTGCCTAAGTTCTACCTATTGTTGTCACTGTTCCCTACAGACTTGCATATGACTATGAGACGTTTTCACGTAACTGTAGACAGAGACTTAAGGTCCACTAAACTACTTATAATTCACCACGCATATCGGTCGATAGTGTTCCTACAGAAATACACTTAAGTATAGTAACGAGTTCAAGTCCTAGGGAGCACCGGTCTAGCATGCCGTGCTCACAGAGCGAACACATGAATTGAAAGACAACAAGATTTATATGAAAAGTTCATATTTATTATAATACAACATTAGTTTGTTTACGTATTAAGAAAATGGTCCATTTGTGCGATTACTTCTCCCGCTTTGATGTGCGCACGAGTCGCGAGACCATGTCCATCGTTGACACTTATGCAGCACATGGTTAACTACAAAAGGTGGAAGAGTAAACAAAAATAGAATTATGCAAACAATATTACAGGGTAAATAATGTTCTCACTCGCATTGGCTATCTGCAATAAACTAAAAGGGCCTTGTCAATTAGTATCCATCTGTCTCGCAACTGTTTCAATATAATTCCGTAGAAAAAGCAATATTGAAATACATCACTGAGCAATAGCCACCAATAAAATGATACATGTATAACCTAAAATCGAGAAAAGCCAAAGAACTCACGGGTTCCTTGACATCGCCAGCAACCGATAGGCCAACAAACCGAGTGTATGACAAACCAAGCCTTGTACATGCACAAAATAAGTAAAAGGAAACGTTAGAATACCCAAATTTTACATTTATTTTCATCAAATGTGCTTGTAAACAACGCATACCTCAACCACACAAACCTGCACACATCACCTAACAAGGACAAATTAAATATCAAATTAGCCACCACTGTTCCAGCCAATGAAAGACGAGAAAACCTGAGGCGCGGAAAATTTAACATGTCATAGCGTATATCCTCACCCTGTCTTGCCAACAGTTTTTGAACTACAACTACTAATTCACGTCTTAAATTTGCAAAACATCAACTATACAAAATCTTTAAGACATTGAAAATCTAAGATCATAATGTTTCAGAAAACCTATGTAAATGAGGTTGGATTAAGTGTCTCTCTAGGCTGAGAAATTATGGTTTATTTTAGAAATTTATAGTGTTTTCATCTCACAGTGAAGTTGTGAGGGGCAGCATCAGAATTACGATGGTGACTTTAGAAGGCAATTGATGAACAAAACTCAGGTTTGAATAATTAATACAGTCACAGTGGAAAAAACCTGTGCTGATTCTTAGGAAACTGTAGCCGTAACCTGAATCACTAACCTCGTTTTGTTTTGCACATAAAAAGGTCAGCATTTCAGAGGGAGATTCCTGTATGTTTGTGGATGCGTTCTAATCACGTAATGTTTTGAGGCGTCAGGCTTAAGTGGACTTATGAAAATGACGAAGAACTTTCACTTCCGGTGTTCCACGTTCTCTAACATCTTTTATTTCACTGTTTGAATAGATGTGACATAATAATTAAATTAAAATATGGCGGGGGATTTCAGAGCGGTGTATAGTGAACAGAAAGTGTTATTAGAATAAATCTAAGGGATCGTGACACACTCTAACTGTACAATGAAATACAAGGCTGGAGTCATGATGGTGAGCGTATTTCAAAATCGCCAATTCCACAGCAATCATCGATATGAGGACAGCATGAATTCGTTGTGTTCTCTCTGATGGTTGATTTGATTGTGAATCTTACATCTTCTTTCTAGGCAACTTCAGTGCGGGTTTTACTATGAATTTAACTTATTTGAATTCCCCATGAATTCATGAGAATTGAGATAAGTTTATGTAGGGAGATTACGTCAGTCGGGCGCTTTGGAGCTACCTTTAAATCTGGTAGAATTTGCCACTAGTGGGGAAGTGTTGACACTCAAAGTTTCGTATTAGATTTAATGGCCTTTGAAAGTCATGATCAAACAGGGGCATCTATAGATATGCAAGGACTAGATGAGAAAGAGGAGACAGAGATATCCTGTTTAATGATGGAACTTTCAGCTCTGACTTTCGATATTTGAAGAATACAAATGCCGGGAAACATTGGACTTTCGAAATAAGGGGAACTGCATTAAACCATGAGTAAATCCTCCATCTCACAGAAATGCATGGCCTGAAATTCGGTGATGCGCTAATAATAATAATAATAATAATTTTATTTCTGGAACAGAAACCAGCCATTTTTACAGGCATGAACAAATGTACACTAATTAGAACTTATAGAATATATATGATTTGTTAATCTAGAAATAGATTGAATACTGGTAAATTTGAGAGAAATATTTAAAAAGAAATGTACAAATAAGGCAATAGGTAATTTTCGAGATATGCTTTCAACTGAATAATTCATGAGATATAGCATCAAATCAAAACTGCAATTGAAAAAAAATACGGTATGTCAATTTCACGCGGGAATTATAAACGATTACGTTAATTGTGGAAGGTAAGTAGCATTTTCGTACAGGTGCTGACGTGAAATATAAGAGATGCGGAATGAACAGTAATTGTAATTAAATGATTCATAGTGTTTGAAAGTCCATAAAACTTCAAATTCACCGGTAAGTACACCATAATTGTGACATTTCCAGTTGTATATGAGACCAACTTTGAACTTGTCGGCAGATTTCATGATAGAGGTGGTTCCGTTATTCACCAGGTGGGCTAGCAATATTCCGAGGATAGCGGCAATGTTTCAGTGCCTTCGTTTAAGGCAGTACCTTTGAAAAGAGAAGAAGACACAAGGAAACCGACAGAGAGGTGCAGAAGTATATAATAGGTGTTAATAATTCAAAACATATGTAAAAAAACATGGGGCTCATCATTTTTTTTTGTTTTTTTTTTATTTAAAAAATACTATTTCCCCCTGAGATTTTCTAGTGATGGGATTCTAGTCTTTCTTGCGAAAGGAAAAAAAAAGTTTAAGTGAAAAAAGATGATAATTTTACCTACTTATATAGGTTAAATAGGAGTTAAACACAAAAGTCAAAGTGCGTGAACTATGTAGAAGAAAAGCGAGGGCTTAATAATAACTACTGTTTTTCTGAAGTATACATTTAGGTGTCCTTCTGAAGTAGGGGACTCATACCATGTACTTGCATTCGAGGAGTTTGTTATTTAAACTTCAGCTTTAGGCAAATTTTCAACTTCTGTTGTCTTTTTTTTAAATTTTATTTATTCTCTTATTCTGCAGAAGCCATTCGAACTCAGGAGCCTTAGAAATAGAGTGCTGTCCCACAGATAAGGGTGGTTCTCATATGTCCCCACCATCATATCCGCTGACTAGCAATCACCACCCTCCCACCTTTTTTGTGCAAGGCCCTGGCAAAATGCTTCATTTTTTTATATATCTTTTAATTTCTGTTATAATATGCCACAAACTTTTCTTTTTTAAAAAAAATATTTATTTGTCAACTCATTCGAAGTCATGGCATGAGTGACTACTTTCAGAAGACCGTCATGTATGTTTCATCTGTTACAGTATTTTGGAGAGGAACAATAATAAAAGTATAAGGAAAATAGACTATCCGAGTCTACATTTTCGATATAAACAAATGTAATTTCGGAAAACAGTGCATAATCATGCAGCATTAAACATATAAGTAGTAGTAATTTATAATATTTTGTTCCGAAAGATTTGACTAGACAAGATTATAGTTATAGAACAGTAAGATAGGATTCATTACTATTTAGGACTCACCGTATAGTTGATTATTTAGACTACCAACATTCGGGCCTTAATTTGCGTATAGGCAGACAGTGCTAACAAGTAGCATTAGGCAGTCTCCAGAGACATTTTAATACCAGTCGTCTTCAGTTGATTTGCATCTGGAACTTGAGACTGAACTCTTAGCATGCTGAAATACTCATAATACCATGTTATCAGTGATATGTGAAAAAATTTTTTTTTTAATATTTGATTGAAGAAATAATTAAAATTTAAGGCTGATTGAGAATAGGTGACTGGGGTTGTGAAAACAATCATAGTGAAAGTAGAGTCAAACATAGAGATCACAGATTTCGGGAGCTAACAGTGAGGGTCAGTGGAGTGCCGTATTAGATCTCTGATTTTTAGTCTGTCACATACGCCTTCTAACCCGGTGTTGATAAAATATTTGTTCAGCAGATATGAGAAGGTTTTTGGGGTAGGACTGTTTCTAATTTCAGTTGGAAGACGGTTCCAAATGCAGCGGTATCTGACAGTGAAAGAATTTGATCTGTACTTTGTATGACAGCGGGGCACTTCAAAAGATGAAGATTTATTTCTAAGGTTATATTTCTTAGGTGAACTAAAAGTAAATTCATTGTTGGGGAAATATATAAGCCCTTTAGCGATCCTAAATGTAATTTTTAGGTTAAACTTCAGTCGTCTGACCCATAAGGGTTCCAAGTCAAATATGTTACATCTGTCGTAGTAGGAAATGCAAAGATTTTCACCTACTAGACGTTTGGTAAACGCCCTTTGTAGGCTTTCCAATTTGCACCTGTCTTTTACGGAAACACTGTCCATGACAGGAGGACAAAATTCAAGTAAGGGCCTTATGCATAACTTGTACAGCATAATTTTGGATTCACACGCTTTAAAGTTTCGGAATAAAAACCCAAAAAGCCTTTTAACCTTTGATACTTGTAATTTAACGTATTCCGTTAGGCTAAATTCTGGAGTGTATTTTAGACCCAAGTCTGTTGTAAGCGGCAGACGAGGAATATGATTGTTGTGTAGGGAGATGGAAAGTTCGGATGAAATGCCTTTGGAGCATAGCACACCACATTTTTCAACGTTAAACTTCATTTTCCACGTGTTACACCACAATTGAACCCTATCAATATCATCCTGAATCCTATCAAATACACATGACACTTCATTTCTAAATGAGTGGTATACTATTTTGATGTCATCAGCAAATAGGAAAGGTCTGCCATGTCTAATAACGTCGCAAATATCATTGAAATATAACAGGAATAACAGTGGACCTAGAACACTACCTTGTATGACTCCACTTGTTATCCGAACGGGGTTGGATGTGTGGGAACCTAACCTGACAATTTGCATCCGATTGCTTAGGAATGAACTGAGCCAGCTTAACAAAGAACCTTGGATCCCATAAGACTGGACTTTTGATATTAACAGTCGGTGGCTTACTGTGTCAAAAGCTTTACTAAGATCTAAGTATACAATAACTGTGATCATACTGGAATCTTTCAGTTGTGAGATGTGATCAAAAAATTGTAAATGGCATGTAGTGCAAGAACGTGACTTCATGAAACCATGTTGATAAGGAGTGATAAGTTTCTCTTGAGAGAGGAAGTCAAAAATGGCACTTTTCACGATCTTTTCCAGAACCCTTGAAATAACAGAAGTTAGGTTAATGGGTCTGTAACTCATGACACTTGAACGGGAGCCTGACTTATACCTAGGGGTAATGTGCGTGGTTTTCCATGCATCTGGATATGTTCCAGTTTCTCTTTCGGAATGCAGTATTCGGTCACTTTAGCACTACGGGAGGACTCATGCACAAAGAACCGGAAACGACTCTAATTGTATTTCCCTGAAGCAATGAATCCATTACTCAGCGGAACAGTGCCGGTGGAGATATACCAGGTGAATAAGCAGACAGGAAAAACCCAGTGAAGAGTCATCGAAGGTCGAAGGGAGGTCAGCATACCAGAAATTTGTACTGGAGTGTCCGCTTCTGCCTCCGCTTTACCTAAGCACTTCTCATGAGAGATACTCCATGCGGTTGAAAGCGTTGGTATTGATAATAATAGAAATCTTTTATTGATAATACAACCGCTTTTGCGAAAGAAAGAATGTGTGCCGTAGACAGCCAGTTTCTGACACTGGGTGACGAATCTCCGGCTCATCTTTCTGTTGCCCTTTAGGAGTAAAAGCAGTCTAAATTTTGTTACACTCGGGCCTTGGCCAAATAACTCTCCGAACTCTCAGCTTAGCCAATACCAACCCAGTGACTAGGCGGCTCGCCTCACTACACCACAAAAGAGTGACCGCATTCTTTCTTCTTCAATATCTAGCGTTCTATAGTGCGTATTCTTTTACCTGCTTCGTCACAAATTTGTAAGTGTTGGTTATACTTAGAACAGATCTCAACCAACGGCACTTACAAAATGCTTCTCCTCTTAATAACCTTAGCAGTACCCTACCTGGTGAGTAAGCACTGCTTTACGAATTCAAAGTAAAAAGGCCTGAGACTGGAAGTGTTTCCTGGAGAAAGTTGTATTTTGCACAAATGAAATATCAATTTTAATAAATAAGAATGTTGTACAATTTATCTGATGCCTCGGCTAGGTAGGAAGCTCGAAGAGTGCGCTGAATGGTACCACAATAAAGGAGAAATCACAAGACGGCGTGGCGCCAAAGTGAATGAATGCGTAAAAACAAAATTCAAACGTTCAATGTGGACTACAAATTATTGAATTGACTGTTGAAGCTGAAATGATTACATCTCAGTTAAACTCAAGGATTTTTCGATTGCCCACAGTTCTATATTATGAAATGATGTAAATTCCAGGGTTCAGATCTTATTATATAACTGCAAGATAAATTAACCATTTTTGAACGGGGATAATTTATTCTCAGGTGAATGCATGGTGACGATGCATTGATGTTTAGTAGAGTATGTAACAAAATCGATTCTTTGTCAATTTAGTACACTTGACTCAGAAGTTTACGTCACTTAGAGATAAATAGTAGCGTAAACCAACAAAGGCTAAAGGGAAATGTGCAGACAGAAAAATAATATGAGGACTGTTCATCCGTTGGTAACTACGCTTATCGCCTCCTATTTATTTATCTTATTTGAATAAGTTCATTACTTAGCTCCAAGATCAAAATTGTACTGACTACTTAACCGACGTCATGACAGAAGTGTTTAAGTGATTTCTACAAAAGCCGAAACAGAAATGATCTTGTGAAATTCGACGCGTGATTTCTGTTATTCTAATCCCAACATCATCATACAGCCTACAACTCATTATTGAAATTTTGACTTTCCCTTTCGGATACCAACTCAGTTATGCAAATAATTATCTTTATGAGTGTTTAATATGCCTCTGATCTGTCAAATTACATTTATTTGCCTTCTGTGTGGTTTGAAATTCATCATATCTATCAGCAGTTATTCCTAGATTGTTTTCATGCCTTGAAGTAATAGCTGTAGCATGTGAACCTGGCTCATTCGTATTTCTAAAACTACCTTATCATTATTTTAAAGTTTAAAACTCAAACCAAGGAGAACTGTGATAAATCTAACCCGCAGAATGTGTGGTGAATTTGCTGTTACTGGTAGGTACAGTGTTTTAGCGTAATTTGGTGAAATACCCGAGTCAGGTTCGGAGCTTAGAATAATATTTCGTTAGGGGAGTGGTTCTGGTGCTCAGAAGGCCACTAAGGTGTATAGATATCATATTGAATGTCAACGAAGTTTGGTTTCAAAGTTTCCTAGGCTGTGTTAGGGTAATATTGATGGATAAGAAGGTATTATCGTTTCAACGGAAGTATCCGCAGCAATATTGTAAAATGAGAAGGGTAAGTTTTATTTTCATGGAAATCTCTCTCCTACCGTACCACCACAATATAGGCTCCTACTAGACATCCAGTTATCATTCGGAATTCGGAGTGGGTATCCTCTAACATTTGAGTATGAGGTACTTATTTGAAAAGAGCAGCATTTTTAGTCACGATAAAAAAATGACTTTTTACACATACCACTTCGTGATATCTACGGTAGCATTGCCATACATATTTACCCCAATAAATGGGAAGTAGCAGGAAGATAAGAAGATTCACTGCATCCTACTGCTTCACATGAACATTGGTATATACTTTGTTTACCCAATGGAGACTGAACTAATTAAGTCATTCTGAGCATACATGAAAATACAGCTATCCATTCAACAAGGGTTTATTTCTTGAAAGTTCTCAATAATTCATGATCAAGAATTTCTGCCACATAGGGATTCAAAGAAGTCTGTCAATCCAAATGAACCTCAGCCATTTCGTTTCCAACGGTCAGTTTACTTATCTGTGATAACCAGATCAGATTGCCAACAACTTATTTTTCAAGGAATACGAGTGTGGTTGCTGTAATAGACGCCTATGCGGCAATCCTGAGTGTTATTCATGGTTGAAGCCAACTGCAAGCGAGCTGGAAGTCGTTCAAGCAGTGTTGCTAATTGGGGTTTCATTGAATTGGTGATTCCAACGTGACTCCTATTGCATCAGCTCCTTCTTGGTCGAAATCGATGAGCATTGCCCTCCATGTTTGCACCACTAAGTCCTCTTTAAATTCTCAACAGCAATAACCCTGGTTTAATTTCCTGGAAGTTATCTCAACTCATTTGTTGAACAGCACCATAAGCCTGCTCGGTGGATGACAGAAACAACCATAGAACAGGCGAATTCCGGGTTATTTTTTCAATTACTGATAAGATAATTTGGAGACTACTTTAACCATGGCGTACACCAAATCATTATCAACCACATACAACAGCTATAACATAATGCCATATGATCCACAACGGAAGACTAAGGGAAACCTATGGAGTAGAGACAGGAGTAAGACAAGGGCACATATTATCACCAATACTATTCCTAATTACGGTGGACTGGATTATGCATCAGATGGTGGAGGGCAGCAAGAGGATGGAAACACATTGAACCTATAAGAAGACTGCAGAAGATCTGGATTTCGCTGATGACTTATGTCATTAATGCCACACAAACTGGAATATATACATGCAAAAACCCACAAGTTGGTAGAAGAAGCTACAAAGACAAAACCTCAAGTAGAAATAGGGAAGGTGGGAGGGGGAGATGGAGACAACCAACCAACCACTAACCACCATCAAAATAATAAATTCGAAAGCGGTTATTTCCTTCACGTATCTTGAAAGAATCACTTCGACTTCAGTTGCGACGACTGAAGATTTCAAAGCCAAACTTGAAAAAGCATGGAACACTATCTTGAATGTGAGATTAGTTTGGAAAGCTTTTGCATCAGCATAATGAACAAAATTCGGATTTCCAACATTCATGTCAAGTGAGTTCTTCTATTTGGGTGAGAAACTTGGGGCGTTACACGTAAAGCATTTCCAACAGCTTACAGACATATATCAACAACTGTCTTCTCTGGCTTCATATTGAGAATCACGTGTGACGAGAAAACATAAACGATGTGGAACTATAGTGAATGGATTAAAAACATAAACTGCAACAAATGAATACACCTGGTCAATAGTCTAGTGTATCCATTCTGCAATACAAGTAGAAACTGAAGAGTAAAGATTATTACTTGATTGGAAAATATTCTTGTTAGGAAGAGGCAAAACACATGCAATTATCATGTCTCAGTCAAGTTATTAACAAGTCGTTGACATGCAATTGTTCCTGCTTCTGACTGGACGCTTGCACAATTCAAACTCTCAACCGAATTGGCTGATTTCCAGTCTACCTTATTTTTTGTATAAATACAGTCACTTTTGTCATAATAAATGAACCTGGTTTTACCGCTGATTCTCGCGTGTTCTGCTTTGCCAGTTAAATGGGCACTGGTCAGTAGTTAAGCAGTGACAAAGGATCTAATCGCCTTTAGGACTATTCTGATTACAGTCAGTTGTTTATTAAGATCTGCCTGGATTATCTACAATTAAAATTTACGAATCCATCACTAGATAGTATCCTTTCTAGCTGTCAATTTAAAACTGCGCTTCCGTCATACTAAAATAGTGGCGTGTGCCACTATTGATGAGCTTTATCAGTTATAAATATACAGGGAGATGTTCATCTTCATAAAAAACTCAGATAGCAAGGATATAGAGTCGGTGTCACTGAAAGCAAATGATACAGCGTTGTGGAGATACACGGGAAGCATCAAAGGAACTCAAAGAAACACAATATGAAGGTCAGACGTAGCACAACATGGAAGATCTGTGCAAAATGGTTTGGCTATATGGAGATACCAAATTCTACTGTCACAGAATGAATAAGGGTATAGTGACGTTACTCAGCTAAATCACATGGTACTGTAAACACCACAAGTCAGTCAGTTGGTCGTCAAGTTTGGCTATGCATTTTATCGAAGAGTGCCGACAAACACTGAAAAGCTAAGTCTAAGGCTTTATACCAGTGTAGCGGTAAATAATTCCCCAAAATTATTAACCACAGCAATCATCACTCAACATTGGATGCTGACCATCACTGTTTAAGTCGACTTGTTTAGCTGAAGGCTTACGGTCAAGCATCCCCGCCATTTGGTGCTTCGTCGTGTCACGTGCGTGCACGATTACTAGCTAGCTAAGCATTCATTCCTACCCGCGATTTGGTCCCAAAATATATATCGTATTTGGACGACAAAATCTGGTCTTTTGCTTTACCATTTGGTACTCGAAGAACGAACACTATAGTGGTTGTTGGTATAAGATCTTGCGTTAGTATAATCCGTACAACTCGCGAACGTCGATACCTACAGCCATCTAAACTGGTGAGCCCAACCTCGAACTTCATCTTCAATTCACACGCAGATAAACCCGGTGAGTTCGTTCCTTTTTGTGTTTATTCTTGTACTATATTGTTATCGGCATTTTCGTCATGAATGATCCTGGCCCCAAGGTTATTCGGATTCGCTCAACCGCCAAAACAATCCAGCTAGTACCATATTGGCCAGATAATGCTGAAACGTGGTTTCAGATTGCTGAGTCTGATTTTTGTGAACATGGCATAACTGATCAACGTTCACAGTTCCTTGCAGTTATTCACGCCCTACCGCGGGAATTCAGCAGGTGCGTAACTCTGCAGATGTCGGTAAGTAACTCGTACGAGTTGCTAAAAGCATCCATTCTCA
>CALYDE020000214.1:0-19822 GCA_944472155.2 Trichobilharzia szidati
TGACTGTATTTTCTACTGACAATAATCTACAATAATGTACATAAAAATCTATAAATATGTGTTGATTTTCCATAATAAACGTTCTGTTGCCTGGCCCTTGTCTTCTGTTGTTACATAATGACTGAACAAGCTTCGTCTCTTGTATGCAGAGTTCAGGTTTTAACGTTTGAACCGCCATTGCTTCTGGTCTAGTCACGGATTGATATCAGTTAGAGAAGCGCTGAAAACCAAGGAGTACTGGACACCAGTTTTATCGCACTAAATCACGAGTCAGTAGAAGTTAGAATTCATGCATTGGCTGACCATTGAATTGGGTCCCAGTGAGTGGCTGAATGGTATACGAGCTAGCTGGCCTTGTGATCGGAAAATCCTGGGTTCACACCCCCTGGAGATACAGATGTTCCGTACTCCCTGGTTTTCAATGCTACTGTAGCTTATATGAATCCATGATAAACTCGTAAGAGCGAATCTAATCCTTACCAGCCAAATATAAAAAATATGACTTTTGTTCAGATTTCACTTCAGTTGAGCTCTGTTCAACCCAGTCAATTATATCGCGTCACTCAACTTCCTTATTTATTTAACCTTATTTCAGTTTCTAACCAATTGACGAAATTTGTTATCTGAACTTAACAGTTCCAGTGACACATATTTGGAAATATTCCTATTGTTGCTAAGACAATTCACTACGTATATATGCGATTTCAACGTCTGTGGTGCAAAGGTAGAATGCTCGCCAGCAACTCAGTTGCTCTGGAGTTCGATCCCTGGCCGATGCACTTCCAAACCTCTCTCAGCTATTGATAAGCCTGTCAAAGAGGGAAGGTTGGGTGTGAGACAAGCAATCCCACCTCCGTAAAAATGAGACCACTGCTACCGAAAATCCAAAGCTCTAAGCTGAAGCCATATGTTCCATTGGGAACACAAAGGAATAAAATAAAATAAATATGCGATTTAACAGCTTGAGAATGATAACTCCGACAAAAGGAGTAAATCGTCACTAAAGGCCTTTTCTTTAATAATTTGATTTAACCATCATCCCCACTCCACCTTCGACTGGTTTAGAATTCCACCCATAGTTTGTAATGTTCCTCCGTTGAAGTCCTAGATTTCAACACAGTCAATGCAATCACATGATAGTATACTTCTGAAGTAGAATGAGATGTTTCTGAAACCATGTATTTATTCACTCGTAACCTTGAAAACTTTCTTCAAAATAGAAAATATTGATGATCCAATAAGTAGGCGAAATTGAACAAATACTAAACTAGCCTCAGCAATATCGATTAACGCTTATATTATTTGTTGTTACACAAGTGAGATTTCCAAGCTTCCTCCCGACAAATCAACTAACTAACTGACTAACTAATTACCACTCAAAGTACAATACCCTAGTTATTAAATCTATTTAAAACCGAATAATAGGAGAATAAAACGCCAAAACAAGAATTGAAGTACTTTCAAATTCAGAGTGACTGTGATTTAGAGGCATTTTGATACACCCAGGTTAGTCGACAGAAACACAAAATAGACTCATATAACAACTAACAACTGAATACTACAAGGGTATCTTAGTCAATAAAATATTGACGTTATGATATAATGTAGATGAGACCTATTCAATTTGGGTGGGTCATTGAGAGAAATATAATGGCTAGGATTGAAAAAACACAAATCAATGCCACTGGATGAGTACATAGGAACATAGATTACAGAAATCGTATGAACTGTAATCAAGATTTGACCGAAAAATTCAACAATATAAATCTTAGTCGAAACTGAAATGATTAATTCCAACGTTTCCTAAAGTTTGGCAACCTCGTCCGAACTTCTCTAGGGAAACTAATCGAAATTAAAATAACAGAGTTTTGTATATATAAAAAGGACATCTCTTGTTTTTAAAACACTTTGTCAATTCAGCCCATCCATTTTCCACCAAAACAACTGTGACTTGGAATCTGGTTAACAGCGGCAAATTTCCAAGTTACTGAGGAGGAAGAGATCATCAGGGAACTGAAATCTGTTTAGTCTACTCTGAATTCAAATCAATTACCCGAAAGACTTCATAAAAAGATATTTATAATCTGAAAATATGGATGCATAAATCGAAACTTGTTGCTAAGAATTGATTTAGTGCGGTAATGATGATTCCTTATTGCAAAGAAACATCGGATGAGAGAGAGCGAATCAGGGTGTATTTTTGTGTAAGGAACACCTTACCCTCATCTCTGGCGAAGTTTAAAGATAAAAATAGGTAGAGGAAGGCAACCAGCAAACGTGAATGCATGAGATGAATTGTGGAGATTCTAATGCTACTGGATGTGTAAGAGAAACTTCCAGACAGGCAGGTAAATGTAAAAGTTAAGCAGTATAAACAAAGTGTGCAGGTCGTTCCAGAGACGTCTGCAGATGTCAAGAAGCTAAAAAATAGATCAGTGATTTTACTACACTACACTCGATAAAACTGGGATCGAAACAAGATCGATTTCTTTGATGATATGATCAAGGTTCTACAAAACCGTTTACATTCATATAAAAAGAAAGGCTCATTGGAGAGGCCTCACATTTATGAAGGAATCCCCAAAGCTGGAACAGGCGTGAAGGTGTGATTTTGTTTGCTGATTGATGACTGGCAAATCCTGATGAATAAATAAAAAATAGATTTGTATAACTAATCAATCATACTTCATCTAAATTCCACACTGTCTATTTCTTCTTCTCATCGAAAGGCCAACAAGTGATTCACAACTGTTCTCCCAATCATACACAACATTTATCTACCACGATGATCTCTACTCAAACAGAATCACTAACACTCCAATGCAAACGTACAGTCTGTTCTCAGGATTTAACAATAAAAGTAGACTGGTATTTGTCAGATGTCTATCTGAGGTGAAATTTTGATCACAGTTGATGTAAGTTTGTTTTGTTTTGTTGTTGTGCTCAGTGGTCTATTCATGATGCATATGATCTGATAAGGTCTTTTTTAAATGACCACGTGTCCTTTTATGCTGTTTTTAATTCTGATTAATTTCCTTGATGAAATGTTGAAATTATCTACTTCAGTTTCACTGAGATTTATACAAATCAATAATTATTACACATATGTGTCTACTTCTGACTCACCGTCGAAAGTATTGTGGAACTATTCGATGGAATCTTGATCACAGTTAATTTCAAATCTGACTAGATGATGAGTTATGCTTGATGATGCTTCATGTACCTCGTATACACAGCCAACCAGTCAATGCAGTCATATCCACTTATATTTCAACTTAGTAAAAAATAACATCATTGACCTCTCTCTCTAAACTTAAGTGTTAAATTATCAAATAAATGATCTAACAAACTCCCTACATAGCAACACTTGAGAATTGATCTGATGCTCACTAGCGACTCGCATTATTCTGTTAGGTAGTTACCTGCTTTTCTAGTAGGAAGCCGTGATCAGTAGGCTGCAACAGCTTCAAGGTGTTTGAGGACAGTTGCTAATCGAAGAAGACATTACGAAGTGGTTGAACTTTGTAATGCGTGAATTGGCAGAATCCAGAATTCATGGATTGACTGGCCATTTAAGTGGTTTCCAGTGAGTGGCTTAATGGTCTATGAGCTCGCTCGCCTTGTAACCAGAATGTCCTGGGTTTGAACCTTGGCAGTGGGGTAGCTGTGCACTGCTGAAGAGCCAATCCCAAAGTATGATGACAAAACAGCTGACCAGTACACTCAGCTGGTTTTCTAATGCTGGTTCTCTGGCCGATATCAGCTCATGATGAAATCCTCCAACCTATCAAACAAAATCTCTACAATTCAAGATTCCAAAATAATATGATTGTTAATCATTTCAAGAAAACACTGATTCTCTACAGTTATTTAACAAACTGCAATTACATACACGAATTCCTTTTTTATAAAATTGAGCAAAGAAAGAAGAAAATATCGGTACAGAATGAACACGCATCCATTTTGTTTCATTGGCGATTCTCATCAGCTGCATGCAACCTATAATCCCTAAATAATAAAAGTTAGCATGAAATTTAACATAACTTCGTCATCATCAATAAGCATATTCTGAGAGTGTCATGATGAGGTGAAACATTAGAACGATAAGGTAGATTAAGTGTATGTATTCCTCGAACATTCCTCGAACACCGACATTATCATGTCATTTATACAAATTCTCTTTTTCAATTCTAAACTGTTTTACTTGTGGAGAAGAGGTCCTATCAAATCTCGTAAATAGTGCTTCAGTAGGACAGCAAATGATCAAACAGAACTTGAGATGGCAGGTGATATTAGAGACAGTAACGTCCAACATTTCATCAACGCCCAAGTTCGAGTCGGTATCATGCAACATGGATTTTAGTGCGACAATACTGTCGTGTGAATGGGATATTTTGATAAGTTCGTTAATACACTTTTGGTTGCGCTGACGAATTTTCTACCTGATCGATCCGCGATTCTATTGTTCTAACCATTGTTGGTGACATTAACGAAAACAATAACAAGATACGATACTCCCGGAAAAGCAGCGAGAAAAGACAAGAGGAGAGTACTGTCTGTCAATGTGGACATCCCTTACTATCTCATATCAACAGCAAAAATGGTTGACAGAGCTTGCGTACATATATGCTTTAAATGACCCTGAGAGGCAATAATTACGCTGATAAATTAAAACAGCCAACAACCAATAGGATTTCATGGGTCATAAGCTGGGTGATATGGACTTATATCTGTAAATCACTAGGGCGGGTTGAGAGAAACTCAAGCAGACATGTAAAAATGTCAAGAAGAACATTATATCTGTATATCACCTCCCTGTCTAAGGAAAGAACACGAACGTGTACAATAAAATTAATTCTTCTTTGTGTCAGCTTGGGAACGTACTGTCTTGGATCACTTGCGACTGGATTGCCTTCTTGGCTCAGATTCTTTTGTGTTCTGAGACTACCGCCTCTCCATCTTCATACCCACTGGACGTAGTCTACATGTATCAAGTAAGAGACCTAGAGGTATCTAAGGTCTTGATGACGCCCCCTGGATCCATCGTAATCGGAGAATTGGGTCTCATCCAAGTTTCACTCCCCACTTCCGCCTCATAAACTACTGTTTCGCGTGCACCTTTAATCCGACATTCAATCCATTTCGCTCCTCCTGAGCGATAATCTCGAGAATAGACAAGTTCACCCCTCTGGAAATAAGGCGAAGAACTATTCGGATGATTTGAAAGTGATGGCAGAATTATATGGTGATAGATACGCTACATTCGCCCCATTAGAAGTTCAGCTGGATTTTTCTTCTCTTCTGCCATTGGCGTCATATTGTATACAAAAGGGAACCGTCGTATAGTTTTAGGTGTAATTCCTCCCCATGATTCCACTACAGCTCTCTAGAAATTACCTACCAACATTTTTTCTTGGCCTTTGGATTCGAATCTGTTGTATTCTGTTTCCGCGTCAGAAAATATGAAATATTTGAGATGTGAGCTGACTACCACAGTTGGAGACAATGGCTTCCGGAATGCTATAGCATGCGAAAATTTTAGTGAGTGCTTCTGCTGCAGAGTACTGAAAGGTGGGGTAATTGGCACTACTTCTGGCCACTTTAAATAAGCATCTACTAGAACCGAATAATGAACTCCATTTGCCGGCCCTGAGAATTCCAAGTGTAGTCGGGATCATGATTGTGCTGTCGGTTGTTCTCATGGTGGGTTTTGGCACTTGCTCACCGTGACTGGTATCGGTAAACAAATTCGTTTATATCCATACCTGCCCAGTAAGCGTAGCTCCCGTTGATGTACTCCATGCTCACAATTCCAGGGTGCTCATAATGAAGTTATTTCAACATGGTTTTTTGCAAGCTTTCAGGTATCACCATTCATTCCTAAGATATTAAGCAGTCATTAATGACACCAAGAACTTGACTCCGGAAAAATAGTTCCTCGAGGTAATGTTTTGAGACGGATGCATCTTCCAATATCCAATATCGTTTTTACGAGCTAGTATAAACCAATTTGATTTCCTTGTGCTCGCCTCTTGATTGTGAGATAGAGGTTCCTGATCTTCCGTAAACGTCTGCGTAGCTCGTCCCGCCACTCGACTGCCGTAGCTTTGGTTGACTCCAAAAGGAGTAGTGCTGGGATTAATTATATGTGGTATGTAGTATGAGGTGTGTTAAGACTGTTACTACTGTGAATGGAGTTGATCCTTTCACCAGTTGGTCCTTCGGTATCGTCGTCAATAGAAAAGAGATAATAATAATAGATATAATTAGTGAAGGTATTCAGACTAACAGACAGAAAAAGAATAAGAAAACGTAACAACAGTCAGTCAACCGGTATATATATATATATACCGGTAATAATGATAATAACAATGGTGTAGTTAAAGCTGTCAGGAGAGTAAGACGGAAGAGAATGTAAAGAAGTAAAACGACCAGTTCAATTGTCTACCTTTGAATGGTGTATGCGATTTTAAGGGGATAGGCCATTTGGATGAAGTCCTTGTGTCGCTGCATGGTTATCCAGCCTTCGCTTAAAGGCGTCCACAGATGGTGCCATAGCTACATCTGCCGGTAAGGAATTCCAGGGACGGCAAACCCGCAGGGAAAAGAAGTGGGAGCGCACCCGGGTCCTTGCCCTCTGATGAGCTATCCTTCTAGGATTTCCACGAGGGAGCCTATACCTACTCAATGGCAGAACACCTTTGTTTGGGTGATTCTGATCATTTGTTATTTTGTAGGCAACTAAGTGTGAATAGGCCTAATTTCTTCAGCCTTTCATCATATGGTTTATTTCGGAGACCAACCACTCCTTTTGTTGCCCGTCGTTGGACTCTTTCCAAGAGGTTGGCGTCTCTTTTAAGCAGTGGGGGTGCAATGATATTATGCACTTCAAGATGCGGTCTGACGTATGTTTTATACAACCTTAGAAAGAGCTCAGGAGTGAGTGCACCTAATTGTCTATGTGTAAAGTGTATGACCGCATATGCCCTCGATACATCCCCCGTGTAATTTACGCTTGTGTCCATTTTCTCCGTTAGAACTAGACCTAAGTCACGTTCCGACGTTCAGCAAGACAAGCTTTCCTTGCACAGGGTGTAACTTGCATTCTGCAGTCTACAGGTGCGTAACTTCACTACTTTGCACTTTTTCAGGTTGAAAGTCATGCCACTGGCCACCGCCCAGTCTTCCAGAAGCCTTAGATCTGCCTGCAGTCTATCTGAGTCCTCCGGACACTTTATCGCCCTCCATATCTTCACATCATCAGCGTATAGAGGAGTCGGGCAGCTTAGACGGCATGGTAGATCATTGATAAAAATCAAGAACATCAGTGGTCCCAGGATAGAACCCTGCGACACTCCTGATGACGAGCTGTGCCAAGATGATCGGACTCGATTGACCTTGGTGCAAAATTGCCTTTCAGTTAGGTAGTCCTTCAACCATGACAGAAGTGGTTTACCTAAACCCACCTGGCTTATTTTGTGTAGGAGAAGGTCATGGTGAACAGTGTCAAATGCCTTCTCAAAGTCTAGAAAGATCACGTGGACTGGAACATTCATATCCCAGCATGATGTCCAGTCGTCCCAAGCTGATAATAATTTAGTGACGCAGGATCTCCCTTTCCTGAAACCGTGTTGGGCTTCATAGAGTTTTCTTTTAAATATTTGTTGTTATAATCAATCAGTTATGTCAGTCGGTTGCCACATGTATTCACCCACAATTTTAGGTCGTTTGAGCCCACCCTT
Organism: Trichobilharzia szidati; assembly: GCA_944472155.2. NCBI lineage: Eukaryota > Metazoa > Platyhelminthes > Trematoda > Strigeidida > Schistosomatidae > Trichobilharzia > Trichobilharzia szidati. The sequence continues at coordinate 7,743 of CALYDE020000214.1, forward strand.
TCTCATTTCTGCGGAATCAAAGAGAAACACCATAAAGGATCATTTTATTCTTCAGACTGAACAGCAATGCATTACATAGTGTACTGGAGACGGCTGTTTTACTTGAAACTCCTGAATGAAGACAAAATATGGCTAAGTTAAAGTATAATAGCAAACATCAAGTTCTTTCAAAAGTTGACCTCCAAGAACTAGTCATATAAAGGGAGCACTATGACTGATCATTCCAAATCATTTGGTATCTCCTTTTTCGGAAACTTATTATTCAGAATAAAGCTGTCATTATTATTTAGTGAAATGGATTTCTTATCTTGCTAACCAAATCTATGCATGTAGATAACTTTGAATTGGAAATGTGTTTTCGCTTATTCTCCTTTTGTGTTCTCTCAGTACATCCTTATGACTACTGACCTGGCCAACGAAAGTGAAATGTCCAAAGAGGCCAGGTGTTTTATCTGTAGGTTTCTGCATTCTGTCTATTGTATTAGCAACTGGTGCTTTGAAGTGAGTAATGTTCAAGTTAGGCATAGGGTGCTGGACAAGAAGGGGAAAACAATCGATGGGGTGGTTTAGCTGCATTAATTGTGAAATGGCTGTGATATGTGTGTAAGAGTTAGACTTGGTTTAACTTCGGCCTAACAATAACCACTCTTACAAAACTTCTTCACCACTTATGGCCTTAATCGTACTCTGCCTAACGTGCAAGTACTAACGAACGGAATCAAGGTTAAAAGACCTGAGATGGCAAGTGTGACTGGAACAGAATTGTATTTACACAAAAGAGATATGAAATTTGATAAGAAATAAGAGGTATACACTTATCTGGAGGAGAGACGGTGGTAAGCTCGGAGTGTGCTAGGTGAAAGCACAGCGAGAGAGCGAAACCGAAACCGTACAGGAGGTTCACAAATACAAAGTGAAAGTGGGGTTAAAGGTCGGGCTGAGTTCGTTCAAACAAAAGTTCGAAGGTACAATGTACACTACATGTGTCACGTGTACTGAGCCATCGACATCCTCAATGAACAATGTTAGATGATAAAAGACTGGGTTGAAAAATAGTTAGACGTCGTTAATTCAAAACAATTCATCAATCCATTAAGTCTTAGTCTGTCACTTAGAGACGAATAGACAGAGGTGTAGTAGACTGTCTCGATGGGTTTCTCAAGAAGCTGACAACCAATGGCTTGAGACTATTGATTATGTGTAACTCAAAACCATCCTCAGCGACACGGATGGATTCATTCTTTGTAATTTCACAGATATATCAAGTCTTCATGAATTCCGTTGTTAGCATTCTTCTACCGTACATTTATGCTCATTCCTAGTTATTTTGAAGTTTTCTTTTCCCTACCTTTGTGAGCTATGTATGCAGTATGTCTGCTTGAACTGCTTCATTGCTGTGCATAGTTCTACATTGAAACTCAGTTGGTTGTTCAGGTACTTGGGAGTTCATTGACACACTCAAACCTCGCTTAGCCCATTATAAGCCATGTAATGAGAATCACCACAGCTACTGAAACTTCAAAATGAAGCATAAACTTGTATGTCCTACTAGGAAAACAATGCATTGGAAACGAATTCAATGGTTTAATCAAATGTAATCAATTGGAAATTATGTTATGTTGCCTCAAAAACAAGCATGAGGACATGTGAAGGAAATGAAGAAGGATTGAATGAGCGCTGGAGGACTTTTGAGTGATATCGCCTGACTATCGTCCGAGAGTGATCTGGATAACAGGAGAAAAATAAGGATCGCACGGTGACATTGAGGATATCATGTGAAGTAGAAATATTGGTAGAATATGAGAGTAATCTGCAGATTTATTCCTTCAACTCATTTCCCGTGTGCCTGATTTCTCTCAGATTCCAGCAGAAATGAACTCGTAAGACACCCGTTCAACTTGAATTGAATAATCACTTCTCTCATTACTAGACAGAACACCAAAACATAGTGGAACATACATTAAACTTGAATTGGAAAAACACTGACTGAACACTTACAAATATGTCGAGGGCTAAACTCCTAATCCCACTGTGAAATTTGTTCCTCCTCACGTATTTTCTAGTGATTATTGGATTAAGAATACTTGTGCATTGAAAAATGATCTTGTTACAGTTTGTATTCATTTTGGAGCTTTAGAAGTCATGAGTACTGTATTTGTAATGTATTTAGAAACGTGAATTACTCTGCTGGTGGTTGACGGAATAAGGCATATTGCTTAGTATTTCAAAAACCATGGGATTATGAGTGGACTAGTATTTGGACATATTAAAGTGGAAAAAATGCTATTTACGCCTCAGTCCTCTTGTTTTATTCTCCATGGAGAGAAAGTGCAATGAGTAGGCGAGAAATAACCACAGGGACGACGACCGAACTGAACCAAATTGTCTTTGTAAATGTCTGAGTACACGTTCATTTACACTTAATGCTTTGCAATTCGCGAAACCTAATTTACATTAAGATGAACCATATTTGAATTTCACAGGAATTTAATTTAGATGAAATATGCAGTTGGAGGACTGATCACATGAATAATGATCAGAGAGAGACCAATGAAGGTGCCAGATGAAAAGGAGTTAGTGAATGCATCAGCGGATGTGAGATCAATTTTGAGCCATTTCACCATCGATGTAGAAGCATTGGCTTTTCTACTCGTGGTCCGGAACCAGGTTGATTAGATCTTCCTATGTATCTCAGATCATGAGTTGTCGACTTCAGAGCTTTGTGCAGTGCTTTGATTTGGACCTCTGCTGTCATTGTTTTGCGGACTTATTCTGGTCAGCCAGCACTGTTTTATGCGAAATGTGATAACTCTGCATGAGTAGCACACTAATAGTTTATTTCAAGGATTATGAACTCACAATGTCGTCGACTGATTTTCCGTCCTTATCGAACACTCTACGCACGGTCTCATTTTTGCTGATCATAATGCCGCCTAACTGCTGTGAAGTACACAAATCCTCTGATGGATGTAATGACAAAAGTAAGGTGAAAATGAAAGTGGGATGATGATAAATGTTTAAGCTAACTAAGCGAGTCAGAAACCTCGAGGATATTCATCACTTCTAGTGTTTAGGCCTAATCGACCTTCTTTTGTTAACATTTAGCCACCACGTGCAGAAGTGTTCCCAGATCACCTTGTTAAATGTATGACTATTTGGATATCCAACATCCATTTTATCGTCCCTTCTTTATTTTTTTAATTCCTATACGTTCACAATGGAATACTGGGCTTCAAGCTACAGCCTTAATGAGTTTTGGCAGCAATGGTGTTTATCTTACGCGATCGAGTTGCTAATTTTATACCCAACCTTCTCTCCTTACCAGTATTATTGCTGACTTAGCGAGGTAAATTCGTGGGTTGGTCAGGAATGGAATCACGGACCACATGAGTAGTTGGCGAGCATTCTTACCACTGTCCCACCGACGCCTTTTATTGACATATTGGCCACTAAGTATGGTGTTCGTTTATCGCCAGTACATATATTGGAGTCACGTCTGAAAAGAAATTACTATATTCATCATTGTTCTCTGAGATATTGATGTGTCCTTGTTACAAGATTTATGAAAGCCTTCATTGCATCTTTTTGTCAGATGAACACAGTACCTATCTGATTAACCTTCTATTTGATTAGTCAGACTACGATATTTCCATTCTAATATTGTTTCAGTCATGTTATTCGAAATCATGCAAAGGCTATAAGGCGCTCAGTAGAATGGAAATGAATCACATGAAAAATTGAAAGAATCAGTTCCAGTTAAACATCCTCAACTGAACTTGTGCCGATTGAAGGCGTGAGAATGTCATTAGTCTCTCACTGAGTTCAGTGGAGACATTTCGATTTTCACTGTGTTGACTGAGTCATCAATAAAGTTAGTGTCAGCTCACCAATTCGCTTTCAATCCTACGGTTTTCAAATTTTCTAGTCACTAGGCGGTTTCACAAGCTAGTATCAATGGTCACACTACGTCACACTTGCTATCTGTTTTCTTTGGCTTCTCTATCATTCTCCAAATTCATCTGTATACTCACTAAATGCATTAAAGTTGTTGATGACTTCAGCTCGAGGTCACGATGTTGACATTCGCACTATTCTGGATTAGGGATTGTCTAGTTAACAAATATTCTGCTGAAACCGCGTCTACACGTTGAATGTTATTTGCATTCTTTCACAAGCCAGCGTCATTTTCGGTGGTGGGCGGCTAATGAGGATTATTAAAATCAAACTGATGACAGTGTTTTATACTGCAAGTCTAGTCTTTCATGCTTTTCCCAGATTCTCAATCACACAGCGAACTCAGGATATGCAACTCAATGAGAGTCTCTTTGCCATCTTATCGACAACACAAGGCGAAATGGTACAAGTGGTGTGTAGAGGATCAAACAAGTGCGTCACCTTAATGGAGCCGTCAACGATCAATTTGTTCATCCTTGCTGACTGAAACACACCGTGGTCATTTAAACTTTAGGCGACAAGAGCTTGACAGCTTCTTTGTGGTGTGATTATCTACTTTTACACTCTTTCTTCAAATCATCGTCAACAAATCTATTTTTCAGCAGACGTAAGTGTATAGTCTCCCTTCGCTAGTTGGGATGGTGTTAAGAACAATGTGTAGTGTAGCTGGCTCTCAACGACTGCACGACTGGTAGTTACACATCAATCGTGAGTGTTATTTCTAGTTGTAGTCAACTTGAAGGAATCGTGAATACGCACAGGAAGCCTATTTTAATGCTTGTAGACTCTGGCGAATTGTCAATATTACACTGACCACTGTGTGCAGGAAACAGTTGACTAGTCTCTCTTATTCTATTCAAATTATAAAATCAGCCACCTTGTTTCTTATCTAATAAAAATTCTCATCTTGTCTTGACTTTCAGTGCTGTGTTAGCAGCATCCACTATTTGTGAGGATATCATACATTAATGTTCCCTCTCCAACCCCAACTACCACCCTCACAGTAGACATGGTGTATGCTGTAGGTGGAATTCATTGACAAATTCTGTAGATGGATTTCACTTTTGTCCGGAGATGATATAAATGTGTTTTGCTGATAAATGACAGCATTCAACATGCCTGTCGTATGTGTGATTTCAGGACCGAATTCATGGCAGCTTCAATGAATTGTAGAGAGGTAGTCACCACGACATTCAGAATTCGAGGATTGTACGTAAGCGTAACGTACGTTTTCCCTCATGCTTCAATTCCTGCCTCACTTCACTTGACACTCAATACACCATGACATGATCTGACACTGGTTTAAAAAGAATCAACATCCTAATAAGTCTGAAATGCACAGATTCAATTCAGTTTACAACCAAAAGTTTAGATCCTGTAAAAGTGCTTCAATCATAGGGAAACTTTTTAAAGGAAATACTGGTGGTAAGCAGATGAATAGTATTCCTTATTCCTTTGATGTTTGCACACTAAACAAGTCTTTCATACATTCTCCCACAAATGCCAAACTTTCTAGTGTTACAAATGTTAATGAAACGTGCTTCCCTGGTTTCAATACAAATGATCTTCTAAAATGTCTCCAGTATCTGAACCCTTCTTGTAGCCTACGTCCAGATGGTTTGCCTAGTGTTATTCTTAAAAAGTGTGCAGATATCCTGTGGACATATTGAATGAATATTTTTCCAGAAATGTTGTGCCAGCCGTATGAAAGATATTAAAATTGTACCTCTACCTGAGACGTCTAATGGAACATGTTTTAAATTTAGACCTATTGCTATTACCTTTCCTTTTCTAAAAACTATGGAAAAGTTGCATTTAATTAATCTTCAACCTTCACTTAAGGCCTTTAACAATCCCAAACAATTCGCCTATAAACACAGTAGAAGTAGTTTAGATGCAGCTGCAGTCTTGTATCATAACATTGCCTCCAGCTTAGACAATGGGGCTAAATTCGCTCGCTGCACCTTCCTAGATTACACATCTGCTTTCGACTCAGTACCTAAAGACATTTTGTTAAACAAGCTTGCTGAAACTCAAACTGACTCTTGGGTTGTCAAATGGCTGCATTCTTATTTCTCAGGAAGAAAGCAGTACGCTGTATGTCAAGGAAAGTCGTCCACTTCATTGCTCACTGAGGCTGGTGTCCCTCAAGGCGCTATCCTTTCTCCTTTTCTGCTTTCTTTCTTCTTGCATGACTTGCCTCACCCTAATGATGATGAAATGAACTTTGTTAAGTATGCCGACTACCTAACTATTTCAATGTCTGTTAACTCCGAGCCAATAATTAAACCTACCGCTGTCATCAGTTACAATCTTAGAAATCATCACAACCTAGTTGCTATAGAGTATTGTCAGACTTACATGCGGTATAATTTCTTCTTAAATAAGTTTTCAGTCATTTGGAATAGACTACCAGCTGATGTGCGCGATGCAAACACACTCGCAGTGTTCATCTCCTCAGTCACCAGACTGCTTAAAGATGAGAGTGCACTTCTGAGTTTGAATCCTACACCCACTTTTTCACCCCACATAGATATTTTAAGTTCATTAAACGTGTAGTTACAACAAACTACAATTATAAATTTTTATATTATTGGAAGTACATGATAGACATTTTTACACAGGACAATAATATTAGTTCACACAATATAAAAGTTAGCATCACGGGAATAGTTAGTTAGTGCACCAAAATAACTATAAATACTAAACAGAATATAAATGTATATATACATATTAATCACCCCCTAAGTACTCCACCTGCTTTCTTTTGCGTTGTTGTTGTTTGTCCTCTTTTGTCTCTCACCATTTCAGCTTCCATTTGACTTTTTGAATGAGAATGAAGAATGTAGATATTTGCCCATTTACAATGACAAATGATCTGCAAACATTATTGGTCCCATATCTTACAATTCCCTCGTGAATTACGCATTACCTTCACGAACGACGCGACCTGGATTACAGTTGTGAAGTATACCTTTATACCAATAAAAAAGTATTGATTTATAATACTTTACGATTGTAACTTACAACATAACTGATTTTGTCTGCAAAATAGCTTGCATTTCTTGAAAACACCCGTTTATAAGAAAATATAAACTGTCATTATTATTAGTCTACCTTGAGTACTATTCACTTGTGATGTTACGAAGAAAATGCTGACAAAAGTATACAAGTGTATTACTTATTTTAAATTATTATCAAATTTGGATATAAATCAAGAATAAGACACGATGCCGTACACCTAAGTTATATGGAGGAATTACTTCAAGCTTTATTTTTTTCCCAAGTATTTGTAATCCATCCAAAACATACTTGGGCTTTTTTGTTAATGCGAAGACAATATTTCTATATTTCTTGATGTGCTCCATTGAATGACTAGTTATCATATTGTTCCCATAGACAAAATGACTGCAACCTTATAATTTTACCATGAACCAAATTTATGTAATTTAAATAATACTTATCCATGCCTGTACAATTGGTGTGTCCTACACAGGTAGGAAAAAATGTATTTTATTAAATTACTTTTATTAAATATGTTTAATAATCGTATATGTAATTTATCATATTGATGATGCCTGTAAACTGGCGTCCCTCATGTACAAAATAAGAATATACTATTATATATTATTTATTTATAGACTTAAATAAGATGAACAGCTTTCTATCAGGAATTAGCAAATGGTCTTCGTCTAACAGCCTTAAACTAAATCCTTCCAGTTTCAGTTTTCAATGTAAAAGAAAGTTGAATGAAGCTGTTGGTTCCTATGACCGTTGCGAAATTGATGATACTGATACAGAAACCAAGTCTGGAATTAAGTATTCTTTCTTCTGACCTATCCTGGTCTTTCCATGTCTTAGCGATTTCTAAAAGAATATTTCGTCTGACTTTTCACATTCAGAAGTTAAGGCACTCAGGCGTAACCCAACTACTCCTCCACTTCTTACAGTTTGTCAACTCGTGCATCTTACCTATTCTCCTTTACTGTTCACCCTTATTCCTTCCTGGATTGCTTCAAAAGACTATGTTATACTTCGTAGAATTCTGAAGACTGACAGTAGGGCGAATGATATCTCATTGGGCCATATCGTTGACAATGTCAGTGATAGGCACTTGATGTCATGCAACAAATTTGCTAAAGGAATTTCGTCAGACTGTGAGCACCCACTTTACCCGCAGTCCAGACCTTGTGTCTCCTCAGGCGAAACAAAAGTCATTTCGTAAGACATTATCCACGTACGTCTAAGTATAAAAATTCCACGATACCATATACGGCACTTACTTTATGTGATGAAAATAATGTTAGGCATGAACTAACTACCCTTCTTTGCACTAATAAATAAACACTTTTCTCCACCCTTACAACACCAATCAATCTTTATTGTTATTGTACTTCTTATATTTATAATCCTCTCAATATTTTATTTTTATTTTTATTTTCTATATTTTGGTTTAACAAGGGTTAGTTATGTTTTTACGAGTTGATCACGGATTTGTATCAGTTAGAAAACCATTGAAAACCAGGGAGTACTGGACAGCTGCTGTTTCATCTTAGTTTTGGGAATCATCAGCAGTACGCACCCACTGGGATTCAAACCCACGACCTTCCGCTTACAAAGCAAGCTCGTACTTCATTCAGTCAGGATGGATGTCCCACCAACGACAATGGTTAGGGTCGCGCTCAATCACGAATTGGTAGAAGTTAGAATTCATGGATTGGCCATTGAATCGGTTCCCAGTCGCTGAATGGTGTACGAGCTCGCCTTGTAACCTGACGGTCCTGGGTTCGAATCCCAGTGGGTGCGTACTACCGACGACTTATTTTCATTTATTTTATCATAAGTGTGAACATCATTTAAGTTGTGTTATAACTGTTACATTTAGTCTTTTCTCTCACCATACTATAACAACAGAACATTAGATTCAATACTCTATAATAACATGCTAAAATTTCCAAACTGAATCAACAATACTGTTTGAAACAAACTCACTGTTATTATTATTATTATTATTATTATCATTATTATTAATATATTCAGTATTCTCAATTCGTACTTCGAACATTTTAGACTTTATATCGTTGACGTGGACAAAGTCCTCTGGTTAATTTTGTTTTAATTTTATTTATTTTTTGAGTAAATCAGATGCAAGGTATTGTGACAAATGCTGTTTTTTGAATAAAGCAGATTATTATTATTATTACCCTGTGTTACACACATACAAACAATCACATGAAAAAATCCATACACAATGTGATAACTGTGACTAAAGTCATTTCATGTGGAGTGGAGTCAATTTGAGAATCAGAATGGACTATGATTCCTCAATATGCAAAAGTGTGCCAATAATGAATCAGAAAAGTCGAAGTATATATGCAAAAATACATGTGAATATTCTGGAACGCACGAAAATTATCAGCTAAGAGCAAATTGAATTTCAATAATACATAACTTGTTTGTTGCACACTTAAGAAGGAGTACACATGTAGTGATTTTTATTCTGACTTTGATCATATCCAGTGTACTTTACTCGATAGACGCGCATCAAAAATGAATATTTTAGTTCAGTATTTAAGGAAATTAGTTATTTTGAAAAATGCTCAGCTGTGGTACCACGTTGAGTCACACAATCAAACATTACGATGCGACAAAGTGATACCGAAAGAATTTCATAAATCAGTGTGCAGGTGGAGATTGAGACCTGACACTTTATTCAACTAATCAACCAAGAACCGCCTCAATACGATTGACTCGACACCTATCCAAGACATCTGCGAAATTCTATTAACCAACCTTACAACAAACAGAGTAAAAGACAGTCGATGAAACTATTCCACTTTGTGATACATCCAATAATCAAATTAACGTGAGATGACTAACTTGAATAACTAAAAAATGCGCCAGTTGACAGGGGATCTTCTGAACAAGTTCACAAACGGAATGCTTATTCGAGGCATGGGATCATTTTTACTTCACCATCCAATTCGCTTGAATGCTGTTTGTCATTTCGTCATCACATAGCCATCCACCCTTCACTGCTGTAGAGATAACTGCCCCTAAGTAATGCCCTTTCTCATCAAGATTGAAATCCTTCATATTATATCCAACCTCATATGTACACCCATTTGACAATTATTCAATTCGGAGATTATCTATGAGAAAGAAGAAGTATGTCTATCTATACAGGACAATGATTTCATGTGATACATGCACATACGAACGTCTTAACTTGTCTGAATTCGTAGAAGTCTGACGCTACTGATATCATCCTTATATCTCTGCAATCTCCTGTCTACAGCCAAAAGAATTCACATAGATACATTGCGAACACCTTCATTGGCCTGAGTCAGTCACTGTCACCACAACATCTATCGTTTATGATGTCGCACACACACACACTCACACACACGAGACTACTCATATCATATGTAACACTGCATTGAGTTCGAAAGCTTACAAAATATCACTAATGAATTATTATTCGCATACCCAAATGAATGATGAACCTTTCAAGCATGTGCATTCAGGTGACGCATTCGCGTTGTCCTGAAAACTTTCACAACTATGTATCTCTCTTCAAAAATTATATGAAAGTGTGAGTCTGTCAATTGACCATATTTCTCTTACAATGTGAATCGATTGAGGCACTCACTTATGCTTGTGTTATGCTAGGCTGAAAATTGGATGCCCGCTCTCACATTAAAACTTCATCACTGACAAGATATCTATTGTATTCAGAAAGGGTAAATCATTTTTTGACCACTGTATTACTCTTCTTCTTCCTCGCCTGCTCCGAAATGTTGAAGTGTAGAGTCAGTTTGAAAAACAGCGATATATATGTATATAAATGTACATTTGACGGTGTTGATGTTTACAGGTATATTTTTTTTGTTTTTCTCAGTGTCTAAGACGATTTGTGTTCTTATTACAGAATACGAATATCAGTGTGAATGTCTGTGCAAGTAATAGCACACTTCATATCAGAAACAGAAACAATGATCGTCATTTCGTCATCAAGGGGAACTAGAAATCACAAAAATCAGAATAAAACTGAAGATGCCTACAGAGTGACATCGTCCTATTCAACTGTCTACCAATAAAGTTGAGCTGGAAGAAGCATTTTACAAATTAGCCGTGTACATTCTTTATTCGAAGAGAAATGCCAATCTACTTTCTGAAATGGTGAACATGCTGATTGTAAAGAGCTAGTTGATGAACACCATGGTAAATTCTACGGCTATAAAATCCATCCACGAAGCGATCGTGTCATGATTATTTTAATAATAATAATAATTTGCTTTATTTGTAATTAATAGTGTTCTCTGAGCTGGTTGGTTAAGTTGCGGAGCTTTCGTCGTCCTTCTGGACAACATCCTCAGCGCAATATTTAGCATAAAGTGAAGTAATTTAAATTTCTTCATGAGTGATATAATTGGACTCTTGGTAAACATCTTTATACCAAAACAGTACATGTGACACAGAATGGAATTCTCAGCATTTGTCACAGTATTGCATCCAGTTAGTACATTATCAATAAATAGAATTCTATATAGATTAAGGAAATCTCAGTTCATTATTACAGCAACACATTGGCATGTCGGTAGCAAGGTAAAGCTGAACAGTGTTTGAAGGTGTCAGAAAAGTAGGAGCTGTCATATTTACTGGCGTAAGCGAGAGAAAGAAACAAAGCAGCACATAACGGAAAAAAGAGAGAGAGAAAAGGAAAAGAAAGAAAGAAAATGTTGTACCTATAAATGATAGGAGTTGGAAAGACGAGATCCAGTTGTACTACTGACTATTGAATGAATTATAGGTGTCACGCCTAATGCTTTCTTTATCACACAGAACACGAGCTAAGTAGGGTATGGTTGAGTTTTTGTACTTGCTGGTGCGAGCATATAGTTTTCTATATAGGCTTCTGGTTTTACCTGATGAGATGCAAGGGGAGAGTTGTGAGTGAAGAGAGTTGAGTGAGTCAGATAAAATGGATTTGGCCCATTTTTCACATGAGTTCATGTGCCCGTCAACCAGAATATTAACAAGCTGGTTAAGTGGCACGTTGCTTACCCTGCTGACAACCTTTAACATCCTGTGTAATATGTTATAGTCTTTCTTCAGTAGCCCGG
>CALYDE020000215.1:0-19937 GCA_944472155.2 Trichobilharzia szidati
TTGAACATTCAGTTTGTTACCCAACTTGAAATCAATCAAATCCCTTCATATGAGAGCTTAGAAATTAATTTTATGCTGAAGTACAGTTCATTTTGCATATCGCCTCCAAGTGTTATCACCACTCAACAGACATTAACAATTAGCATTGATAAACGTGAGTCTGTTTTATGGATAAATGTGCAAGCCTACAGAGATGAAAGTTAACTACCGATTAAATGAACCAGATATATAGAAACAAAAAATTACAAAATTATTAAGTTATGTGAAACTCTCTTGCTCTTGCGTCGGTGGCACAGTGGTTAGGACTCTCGCCGACCATGCACATGGTCCGGGGTTCGATCTCCTGCCGACGCACACCCGATATCTATGGTCGGCCTGCGAAATTTGGGCTACCGATATCTATGCTGAAAATTCCATACATGTACTGAAAATACGGTGTGGCATCAAGCTGTAAGCAAAATAAAAATATATGGAAATCAAACATTTTACAGTATTAACAGTTTATTGAGTCGGATGAATTGGACCACTATCTTGATTATTATTATTTTCTACATGCATGTATCATTTTCGCAATATCATCAAAATTGAAATCGACACAGTGTGTGTTTTTAAAAATTTTGGTTGTTGTAAATGGAAATCACGCATATTTTATTACGGGATTAAACAGACATACATTCACAGTTATCTTTCCAAGATGTTGAATTTTTTGTTTAGTTGAAAATCAACGAAGATACATGAGAGGTTATTTCTGATTGATGATGGCCGCCAGTAGTGAAATTCACGACGCGCGTTTCATACTATTTGAAACCTGTCACAGGTGAATATTCCCGCATCCCAAGTGAGTCGTTGTGTTTCTAGTAAAACGCTAGACATCCATCTGATTAGTCTCAAACAGGACGAAGCCTTTGTCCAGGTTTCCACTGATAGTCACTACTAATCAGATAGCGCATTATATTAATCTTCAAATGTCGTCAAAGTGTTCCTACTAGTGTAACGCTAGAAGACGAAGGAGTGTATGAGATGGCAATTTGGTATCTCCATATTGCTAAATTATGCTCACTTTAACTTCAACGCAACATTTCGAGAGATCTTCCATATTGTGATAATTCTGGCATTCATATTCTGTTTCCTTGCGTTCCTATCACTTCTAACATGTGTCTCCACAGCGCTGAATCAATTGTGTTATCTGACATAAAATCTGTCTCCTTGCTATTTGATATCATTTATACTGACGAACATCTCCGTATATATACAATAATGATACAACTTATAAGTCGAAAACGCCACACTGGGAGCTAAGGACAAGTCAGCGGCAAAGTCAATCAATAAAAAAACAGATATCAGGAAATAAAATTAAATTTAAAAAAAGCAAAAAACTCTTCACATGGTAAGGCAAATTCAGCAGGTCAGGTGAATATATTACTATCATCATTACATAACCTATTTAAATAAAAATTTGAGATGAAATCTGCGTAAAGTAGGAAGGGCATTCGCGCATGAAAATGCAACAAGATACTGCGGGACTGAAATAAACTAAATTCAAAAAAAAATAGGGACTGAGAAGGAGGCGTGAGTACAATAAAATAAACGTCAAAAGAGAAAAAAACACAAGGAGGAAGAAAAAATTATAAAGGCATAAAACAGAAAAAAATTATATAAAAATTAAAAAGAAAAAGGGATAAAAACGTGAAAAAAATTGACACGAAGTAATCGCCCAAAAAAGCTGCTGCCATCGTCTACAGAATCGACTCTGTGAAATGTGAGATGATGTTTCAGGACTGGTCTGCACCGACTCCTAGTTTAAAGATAGACAGTGAAGTGGTTCAGCCTGTTGACTGACCACTTCACTAACTTGTCAAGTTGCATCACACCTCACGCACTGACTGACTGACTGACTGACTGACTTACTGACTGCCTGACTGACTGATTGCTGACGAAAGCTCACCACTGATAGAAAAGGCTCCTCTGGCCTTCGCCAATCTACATCGTCTCTCGCCTAGATATGCGTGATATCCCTCTATGGAAGAAAGCACGTGTCTGCTGACTAGCATTTCGTTCTCTCCTTCTTTTTCAGCCTGTGAGACATGGCCATTGAAAGTGGATATAAGGATATGAAGAGAAGAGGCTGGTTAGGTGTTGTCGACCATAGGTGTCTGAGTTCTATCTCCCGTCTTAAGTGGTATAATATGCTGAGTAATGCTGATGTTAGACGTGGAGTGTTAGGCAAGCAGGGGAAGTCAATCGATCAGCCTGCGAAGCTGCATCGACCGAGTTGGTTGCATGTTTTACGCCTACCGATTCACCATCTCTCTCGACGACCAATCTTAGCTGACGTAGGATTAAGTTGAGAGAGATTGAATTTCAGATGGTCAGAAGAATGTACGGCGTCAATCTATGAAATGTCTGACTGGCGTGTTTAGACAAGTAGGCGATGAATACTATCTGACTGCACTCCTCGGATTTCTCACAACCAAGATTTGGAGACACTTGTTGGCATAACTCAAAATCGTCCATAACCACGCTGATGTATTCACTCCTACATTGTGTAAACACTCACTAATCTTTATACTATTCTTCCTAGTTAACCCGTCCATCTGCATTCATCCTAGTTTGTCTTGTGAACACGTTGAGCGGAAATCTTCGTGTGTTCGTCGTGAGACTCGCCTCTGTGAAATGTGAGATGATGTTTCAGGACTGGTCTGCACCGACTCCTAGTTTAAAGATAGACAGTGAAGTGGTTCAGCCTGTTGACTGACCACTTCACTAACTTGTCAAGTTGCATCACACCTCACGCACTGACTGACTGACTGACTGACTGACTGACTGACTTACTGACTGCCTGACTGATTGCTGACGAAAGCTCACCACTGATAGAAAAGGCTCCTCTGGCCTTCGCCAATCTACATCGTCTCTCGCCTAGATATGCGTGATATCCCTCTATGGAAGAAAGCACGTGTCTGCTGACTAGCATTTCGTTCTCTCCTTCTTTTTCAGCCTGTGAGACATGGCCATTGAAAGTGGATATAAGGATATGAAGAGAAGAGGCTGGTTAGGTGTTGTCGACCATAGGTGTCTGAGTTCTATCTCCCGTCTTAAGTGGTATAATATGCTGAGTAATGCTGATGTTAGACGTGGAGTGTTAGGCAAGCAGGGGAAGTCAATCGATCAGCCTGCGAAGCTGCATCGACCGAGTTGGTTGCATGTTTTACGCCTACCGATTCACCATCTCTCTCGACGACCAATCTTAGCTGACGTAGGATTAAGTTGAGAGAGATTGAATTTCAGATGGTCAGAAGAATGTACGGCGTCAATCTATGAAATGTCTGACTGGCGTGTTTAGACAAGTAGGCGATGAATACTATCTGACTGCACTCCTCGGATTTCTCACAACCAAGATTTGGAGACACTTGTTGGCATAACTCAAAATCGTCCATAACCACGCTGATGTATTCACTCCTACATTGTGTAAACACTCACTAATCTTTATACTATTCTTCCTAGTTAACCCGTCCATCTGCATTCATCCTAGTTTGTCTTGTGAACACGTTGAGCGGAAATCTTCGTGTGTTCGTCGTGAGACTCGCCTCTGTGAAATGTGAGATGATGTTTCAGGACTGGTCTGCACCGACTCCTAGTTTAAAGATAGACAGTGAAGTGGTTCAGCCTGTTGACTGACCACTTCACTAACTTGTCAAGTTGCATCACACCTCACGCACTGACTGACTGACTGACTGACTTACTGACTGCCTGACTGATTGCTGACGAAAGCTCACCACTGATAGAAAAGGCTCCTCTGGCCTTCGCCAATCTACATCGTCTCTCGCCTAGATATGCGTGATATCCCTCTATGGAAGAAAGCACGTGTCTGCTGACTAGCATTTCGTTCTCTCCTTCTTTTTCAGCCTGTGAGACATGGCCATTGAAAGTGGATATAAGGATATGAAGAGAAGAGGCTGGTTAGGTGTTGTCGACCATAGGTGTCTGAGTTCTATCTCCCGTCTTAAGTGGTATAATATGCTGAGTAATGCTGATGTTAGACGTGGAGTGTTAGGCAAGCAGGGGAAGTCAATCGATCAGCCTGCGAAGCTGCATCGACCGAGTTGGTTGCATGTTTTACGCCTACCGATTCACCATCTCTCTCGACGACCAATCTTAGCTGACGTAGGATTAAGTTGAGAGAGATTGAATTTCAGATGGTCAGAAGAATGTACGGCGTCAATCTATGAAATGTCTGACTGGCGTGTTTAGACAAGTAGGCGATGAATACTATCTGACTGCACTCCTCGGATTTCTCACAACCAAGATTTGGAGACACTTGTTGGCATAACTCAAAATCGTCCATAACCACGCTGATGTATTCACTCCTACATTGTGTAAACACTCACTAATCTTTATACTATTCTTCCTAGTTAACCCGTCCATCTGCATTCATCCTAGTTTGTCTTGTGAACACGTTGAGCGGAAATCTTCGTGTGTTCGTCGTGAGACTCGCCTCTGTGAAATGTGAGATGATGTTTCAGGACTGGTCTGCACCGACTCCTAGTTTAAAGATAGACAGTGAAGTGGTTCAGCCTGTTGACTGACCACTTCACTAACTTGTCAAGTTGCATCACACCTCACGCACTGACTGACTGATACTGACTGCCTGACTGATTGCTGACGAAAGCTCACCACTGATAGAAAAGGCTCCTCTGGCCTTCGCCAATCTACATCGTCTCTCGCCTAGATATGCGTGATATCCCTCTATGGAAGAAAGCACGTGTCTGCTGACTAGCATTTCGTTCTCTCCTTCTTTTTCAGCCTGTGAGACATGGCCATTGAAAGTGGATATAAGGATATGAAGAGAAGAGGCTGGTTAGGTGTTGTCGACCATAGGTGTCTGAGTTCTATCTCCCGTCTTAAGTGGTATAATATGCTGAGTAATGCTGATGTTAGACGTGGAGTGTTAGGCAAGCAGGGGAAGTCAATCGATCAGCCTGCGAAGCTGCATCGACCGAGTTGGTTGCATGTTTTACGCCTACCGATTCACCATCTCTCTCGACGACCAATCTTAGCTGACGTAGGATTAAGTTGAGAGAGATTGAATTTCAGATGGTCAGAAGAATGTACGGCGTCAATCTATGAAATGTCTGACTGGCGTGTTTAGACAAGTAGGCGATGAATACTATCTGACTGCACTCCTCGGATTTCTCACAACCAAGATTTGGAGACACTTGTTGGCATAACTCAAAATCGTCCATAACCACGCTGATGTATTCACTCCTACATTGTGTAAACACTCACTAATCTTTATACTATTCTTCCTAGTTAACCCGTCCATCTGCATTCATCCTAGTTTGTCTTGTGAACACGTTGAGCGGAAATCTTCGTGTGTTCGTCGTGAGACTCGCCTCTGTGAAATGTGAGATGATGTTTCAGGACTGGTCTGCACCGACTCCTAGTTTAAAGATAGACAGTGAAGTGGTTCAGCCTGTTGACTGACCACTTCACTAACTTGTCAAGTTGCATCACACCTCACGCTAATACTGACTGCCTGACTGATTGCTGACGAAAGCTCACCACTGATAGAAAAGGCTCCTCTGGCCTTCGCCAATCTACATCGTCTCTCGCCTAGATATGCGTGATATCCCTCTATGGAAGAAAGCACGTGTCTGCTGACTAGCATTTCGTTCTCTCCTTCTTTTTCAGCCTGTGAGACATGGCCATTGAAAGTGGATATAAGGATATGAAGAGAAGAGGCTGGTTAGGTGTTGTCGACCATAGGTGTCTGAGTTCTATCTCCCGTCTTAAGTGGTATAATATGCTGAGTAATGCTGATGTTAGACGTGGAGTGTTAGGCAAGCAGGGGAAGTCAATCGATCAGCCTGCGAAGCTGCATCGACCGAGTTGGTTGCATGTTTTACGCCTACCGATTCACCATCTCTCTCGACGACCAATCTTAGCTGACGTAGGATTAAGTTGAGAGAGATTGAATTTCAGATGGTCAGAAGAATGTACGGCGTCAATCTATGAAATGTCTGACTGGCGTGTTTAGACAAGTAGGCGATGAATACTATCTGACTGCACTCCTCGGATTTCTCACAACCAAGATTTGGAGACACTTGTTGGCATAACTCAAAATCGTCCATAACCACGCTGATGTATTCACTCCTACATTGTGTAAACACTCACTAATCTTTATACTATTCTTCCTAGTTAACCCGTCCATCTGCATTCATCCTAGTTTGTCTTGTGAACACGTTGAGCGGAAATCTTCGTGTGTTCGTCGTGAGACTCGCCTCTGTGAAATGTGAGATGATGTTTCAGGACTGGTCTGCACCGACTCCTAGTTTAAAGATAGACAGTGAAGTGGTTCAGCCTGTTGACTGACCACTTCACTAACTTGTCAAGTTGCATCACACCTCACGCACTGACTGACTGACTGACTGACTGACTGACTGACTGACTTACTGACTGCCTGACTGATTGCTGACGAAAGCTCACCACTGATAGAAAAGGCTCCTCTGGCCTTCGCCAATCTACATCGTCTCTCGCCTAGATATGCGTGATATCCCTCTATGGAAGAAAGCACGTGTCTGCTGACTAGCATTTCGTTCTCTCCTTCTTTTTCAGCCTGTGAGACATGGCCATTGAAAGTGGATATAAGGATATGAAGAGAAGAGGCTGGTTAGGTGTTGTCGACCATAGGTGTCTGAGTTCTATCTCCCGTCTTAAGTGGTATAATATGCTGAGTAATGCTGATGTTAGACGTGGAGTGTTAGGCAAGCAGGGGAAGTCAATCGATCAGCCTGCGAAGCTGCATCGACCGAGTTGGTTGCATGTTTTACGCCTACCGATTCACCATCTCTCTCGACGACCAATCTTAGCTGACGTAGGATTAAGTTGAGAGAGATTGAATTTCAGATGGTCAGAAGAATGTACGGCGTCAATCTATGAAATGTCTGACTGGCGTGTTTAGACAAGTAGGCGATGAATACTATCTGACTGCACTCCTCGGATTTCTCACAACCAAGATTTGGAGACACTTGTTGGCATAACTCAAAATCGTCCATAACCACGCTGATGTATTCACTCCTACATTGTGTAAACACTCACTAATCTTTATACTATTCTTCCTAGTTAACCCGTCCATCTGCATTCATCCTAGTTTGTCTTGTGAACACGTTGAGCGGAAATCTTCGTGTGTTCGTCGTGAGACTCGCCTCTGTGAAATGTGAGATGATGTTTCAGGACTGGTCTGCACCGACTCCTAGTTTAAAGATAGACAGTGAAGTGGTTCAGCCTGTTGACTGACCACTTCACTAACTTGTCAAGTTGCATCACACCTCACGCACACTGACTGACTGACTGACTGACTGACTGACTGACTGACTGACTTACTGACTGCCTGACTGACTGATTGCTGACGAAAGCTCACCACTGATAGAAAAGGCTCCTCTGGCCTTCGCCAATCTACATCGTCTCTCGCCTAGATATGCGTGATATCCCTCTATGGAAGAAAGCACGTGTCTGCTGACTAGCATTTCGTTCTCTCCTTCTTTTTCAGCCTGTGAGACATGGCCATTGAAAGTGGATATAAGGATATGAAGAGAAGAGGCTGGTTAGGTGTTGTCGACCATAGGTGTCTGAGTTCTATCTCCCGTCTTAAGTGGTATAATATGCTGAGTAATGCTGATGTTAGACGTGGAGTGTTAGGCAAGCAGGGGAAGTCAATCGATCAGCCTGCGAAGCTGCATCGACCGAGTTGGTTGCATGTTTTACGCCTACCGATTCACCATCTCTCTCGACGACCAATCTTAGCTGACGTAGGATTAAGTTGAGAGAGATTGAATTTCAGATGGTCAGAAGAATGTACGGCGTCAATCTATGAAATGTCTGACTGGCGTGTTTAGACAAGTAGGCGATGAATACTATCTGACTGCACTCCTCGGATTTCTCACAACCAAGATTTGGAGACACTTGTTGGCATAACTCAAAATCGTGCATAACCACGCTGATGTATTCACTCCTACATTGTGTAAACACTCACTAATCTTTATACTATTCTTCCTAGTTAACCCGTCCATCTGCATTCATCCTAGTTTGTCTTGTGAACACGTTGAGCGGAAATCTTCGTGTGTTCGTCGTGAGACTCGCCTCTGTGAAATGTGAGATGATGTTTCAGGTCTGGTCTGCACCGACTCCTAGTTTAAAGATAGACAGTGAAGTGGTTCAGCCTGTTGACTGACCACTTCACTAACTTGTCAAGTTGCATCACACCTCACGCACTGACTGACTGACTGACTGACTGACTTACTGACTGCCTGACTGACTGATTGCTGACGAAAGCTCACCACTGATAGAAAAGGCTCCTCTGGCCTTCGCCAATCTACATCGTCTCTCGCCTAGATATGCGTGATATCCCTCTATGGAAGAAAGCACGTGTCTGCTGACTAGCATTTCGTTCTCTCCTTCTTTTTCAGCCTGTGAGACATGGCCATTGAAAGTGGATATAAGGATATGAAGAGAAGAGGCTGGTTAGGTGTTGTCGACCATAGGTGTCTGAGTTCTATCTCCCGTCTTAAGTGGTATAATATGCTGAGTAATGCTGATGTTAGACGTGGAGTGTTAGGCAAGCAGGGGAAGTCAATCGATCAGCCTGCGAAGCTGCATCGACCGAGTTGGTTGCATGTTTTACGCCTACCGATTCACCATCTCTCTCGACGACCAATCTTAGCTGACGTAGGATTAAGTTGAGAGAGATTGAATTTCAGATGGTCAGAAGAATGTACGGCGTCAATCTATGAAATGTCTGACTGGCGTGTTTAGACAAGTAGGCGATGAATACTATCTGACTGCACTCCTCGGATTTCTCACAACCAAGATTTGGAGACACTTGTTGGCATAACTCAAAATCGTCCATAACCACGCTGATGTATTCACTCCTACATTGTGTAAACACTCACTAATCTTTATACTATTCTTCCTAGTTAACCCGTCCATCTGCATTCATCCTAGTTTGTCTTGTGAACACGTTGAGCGGAAATCTTCGTGTGTTCGTCGTGAGACTCGCCTCTGTGAAATGTGAGATGATGTTTCAGGACTGGTCTGCACCGACTCCTAGTTTAAAGATAGACAGTGAAGTGGTTCAGCCTGTTGACTGACCACTTCACTAACTTGTCAAGTTGCATCACACCTCACGCACTGACTGACTGACTGACTGACTGACTGACTTACTGACTGCCTGACTGACTGATTGCTGACGAAAGCTCACCACTGATAGAAAAGGCTCCTCTGGCCTTCGCCAATCTACATCGTCTCTCGCCTAGATATGCGTGATATCCCTCTATGGAAGAAAGCACGTGTCTGCTGACTAGCATTTCGTTCTCTCCTTCTTTTTCAGCCTGTGAGACATGGCCATTGAAAGTGGATATAAGGATATGAAGAGAAGAGGCTGGTTAGGTGTTGTCGACCATAGGTGTCTGAGTTCTATCTCCCGTCTTAAGTGGTATAATATGCTGAGTAATGCTGATGTTAGACGTGGAGTGTTAGGCAAGCAGGGGAAGTCAATCGATCAGCCTGCGAAGCTGCATCGACCGAGTTGGTTGCATGTTTTACGCCTACCGATTCACCATCTCTCTCGACGACCAATCTTAGCTGACGTAGGATTAAGTTGAGAGAGATTGAATTTCAGATGGTCAGAAGAATGTACGGCGTCAATCTATGAAATGTCTGACTGGCGTGTTTAGACAAGTAGGCGATGAATACTATCTGACTGCACTCCTCGGATTTCTCACAACCAAGATTTGGAGACACTTGTTGGCATAACTCAAAATCACAGTTTTTGTTCAGCGAAGAAATTTCTTTTCAACGACTTCATTTTCAAGCTGTACAGTCGTATTTATATTACACAAAAGGTTATTATGTGGCACTAAATAATTGCTCAGTCAATATACATATATGTGATAAGAATAACGATTATTAAAATCTTATAAGGGGTAGAGTTGAAGTGGATAAATTACAGAATTGTTAAAGATTGTTTTATAAGTGAATTGAAAAATGTTTTAAAAAGGTCAAGTGTTGTCTAAAAAAATTTTATCAAATAAAAGTACGATTACGATAAGAATGAAGATGTGAAGTGAAGTGGAAAGAATTCAAGTGGTAAAATAAAATAAAGTAAAAACTAGAAAGAACATTACTATGACCAAGGTAAAGAAAGGGGTTTGACAAAACGTTTTTGAACACATAATTTAGGTTTCTGTTCATGTATAGCTAAAGCTTCGGCTATGCATAAGTGAAGAAAACGTAAACTTTTGGATCGATTCGATTTTGCCATGTAGATAACTTTGAAAGATGAATCACGTGGGGCTAAATGACCTGACTCTAACAGGTGATCACAGATAGACGACTTCGCGGTTCTACGTTCGCCTTTCATTAACCAGACTGGATAGTGTTCAGCTACACGTTTTCGGAGATTGCGCTTACAACGTCCAATATAAACCGCTCCACAAGAGCAGGTAAAAGAGTAAATACACATGGATGTGGACAAAAGCGGTAATCTATCCTTGACGCATTGTCTGATCATATTTCGGCTGGTAAAAACTAGTTGTAAGTCAGCTGCAGGAAAAGTACGTTTAATACATTTAGATAAACGATTTTTAATCAATTCCGAAATGGTGTCACCTTTGAATGCCAGACTCATAAACAGTTTTTTCTTCGGCACTGTAATTTGTCTAGGGGCGTGTTCTTTCTTGATGTTACGTTCGATAAACCTTGTAGGATAACCATTATTAAGGAGATTTGATCGAAGCTTATCTAGTTCACTGTCGATTGTCTCTGCAGAGCAGATTTTACGAATTCTAGAGCATAAGGAATGAATAAGATTTCTCTTCCTCCCTAACGGTACCCAACTGTTGAAGTTAGTGTACTGCCCAGTGAATGTTGGCTTTCGGTAAATAGACCTTAGCAACGTACCATTCTCTCTTCTATCTAGCTTTACATCAAGGAAGTGAAATGAGGAATTCGACTCTTCTTCGACCGTGAAAAGCAAAGATGGTTGAGAACCATTAAATATTCCAAGAAGTTCAGCAGTTGAAGAGTTTTCGTCACATACAATGAAAGTGTCGTCTATATATCTTTTATACATAGACAAACTATCGATGGTTTCCTTTAGTGGGCCATTCTCTAAGCTAGCCATGAAGACGTCCGCTAAGAGCGGTCCTAAAGGAGAACCCATTGCGACTCCATCCCTTTGATTATAGATGACATCATTAAATCTAAATTGCACATTCAGTGTGCATCTCAATAATAATTGTTTAAGATCTTCAGTTGGTAACCCAATGTTCATGCTATTTGAATCAATATACTCACATAGATAGCAGATAGTGTCTACTAGTGGTACATTTGTGAACAAAGAACAAACATCTAGCGAAATCATATGCTTACCAGACACATTAATTTCATCAACATAACTGACAAAGTCAAAAGTATCCGAAAGACTATGTTTACATAGATTTAATCTCACTGGTTCCAGAATTTCCGCAAGCCACTTAGCGGTAGGGTGATACGGTGAATTCAGCATATCCAATACAGGTCGCAGAGGGACATCATCTTTGTGCACCTTTGGAAGACCATATAAACGGGGGATAGTTGAACCAGATGGTTTAAGCTGATCAAACATATATGGAGTAATGACGCATTCTTGCTTTAGTTTTATCAAAGTTTTTGATAATTCTTTCTCAATGTTCTCTGTCTTGTCTTTTTGATCAGGTGATTTTTGAAATTTATCTTCATCACTCAGAATGGTACATAGTTTGTTGACATAGTCATCACGATTAAGAATGACAATACCTGATCCTTTGTCTGGACGAATCAGTATTATGTTTTTGTTGTTAAGCAATTCATTAAGCTGTCTTTTGTGTTCTTTTGTTAACATATGTCGTTGTCTGCCTTGCGTTCTTTGGTACTGGTAATAACAATGAAGTAATGCAGATTTAAATTGTTCAACGTCTTCACTAGACGTTGGACTCAAGTCGTGTGTTTGATTCATGAGATTTTCAAACTGAACTTTTGTGTCTAATTCGTTGACTCTGGACGAAAAGGTAGAGAACTTCAGACCGAGAGATAGGATTTGCATTTGAATATCAGACAAAGATATATCAGAATAGTTGAAAACGTATTTTTCTGGCGAATCCGGAAACTTAAATTGAGATTCAATTGTTTTGCAACTTTTCAGTACATTTACTCTAACATCTTCAGATCTTTTCTGTATGACGTCAGAAATATAATCCTGGAAAAGGCTACGTTCTGTCTCTGTTAGTTCAAACAAAAAATGCATACGTTGAGATACGTTATTCTCAAGTTCAGGGAGACGTGTTTGTATGGCATCGATCAGGTTCAAAGTATGACGTTTAAGAGTTCGACCGTTAGGATAAATATGATTACGGCGTAAAATTTTCCAGTAAAATTTAGGATATTCACCATTCTTAATGCAGCTTTTGAGAGTATCAGAATTAGCATTCGCTTCCGCAAGCTTGACAGAATATCGAAGAAACTCACTGAGTCCCTTTACTGTCAATCGGTCCTTGCACGCTTTTAAATCACGAAAAATACCCATTTATTCATAAGTAAAAACACAGTTTTTGTTCAGCGAAGAAATTTCTTTTCAACGACTTCATTTTCAAGCTGTACAGTCGTATTTATATTACACAAAAGGTCATTAAGTGGCACTAAATAATTGCTCAGTCAATATACATATATGTGATAAGAATAACGATTATTAAAATCTTATAAGGGGTAGAGTTGAAGTGGATAAATTACAAAATTATTAAAGATTGTTTTATAAGTGAATTGAAAAATGTTTTAAAAAGGTCAAGTGTTGTCTAAAAAAATTTTATCAAATAAAAGTACGATTACGATAAGAATGAAGATGTGAAGTGAAGTGGAAAGAATTCAAGTGGTAAAATAAAATAAAGTAAAAACTAGAAAGAACATTACTATGACCAAGGTAAAGAAAGGGGTTTGACAAAACGTTTTATTTTACCACTTGAATTCTTTCCACTTCACTTCACATCTTCATTCTTATCGTAATCGTACTTTTATTTGATAAAATTTTTTTTAGACAACACTTGACCTTTTTAAAACATTTTTCAATTCACTTATAAAACAATCTTTAACAATTCTGTAATTTATCCACTTCAACTCTACCCCTTATAAGATTTTAATAATCGTTATTCTTATCACATATATGTATATTGACTGAGCAATTATTTAGTGCCACATAATAACCTTTTGTGTAATATAAATACGACTGTACAGCTTGAAAATGAAGTCGTTGAAAAGAAATTTCTTCGCTGAACAAAAACTGTGTTTTTACTTATGAATAAATGGGTATTTTTCGTGATTTAAAAGCGTGCAAGGACCGATTGACAGTAAAGGGACTCAGTGAGTTTCTTCGATATTCTGTCAAGCTTGCGGAAGCGAATGCTAATTCTGATACTCTCAAAAGCTGCATTAAGAATGGTGAATATCCTAAATTTTACTGGAAAATTTTACGCCGTAATCATATTTATCCTAACGGTCGAACTCTTAAACGTCATACTTTGAACCTGATCGATGCCATACAAACACGTCTCCCTGAACTTGAGAATAACGTATCTCAACGTATGCATTTTTTGTTTGAACTAACAGAGACAGAACGTAGCCTTTTCCAGGATTATATTTCTGACGTCATACAGAAAAGATCTGAAGATGTTAGAGTAAATGTACTGAAAAGTTGCAAAACAATTGAATCTCAATTTAAGTTTCCGGATTCGCCAGAAAAATACGTTTTCAACTATTCTGATATATCTTTGTCTGATATTCAAATGCAAATCCTATCTCTCGGTCTGAAGTTCTCTACCTTTTCGTCCAGAGTCAACGAATTAGACACAAAAGTTCAGTTTGAAAATCTCATGAATCAAACACACGACTTGAGTCCAACGTCTAGTGAAGACGTTGAACAATTTAAATCTGCATTACTTCATTGTTATTACCAGTACCAAAGAACGCAAGGCAGACAACGACATATGTTAACAAAAGAACACAAAAGACAGCTTAATGAATTGCTTAACAACAAAAACATAATACTGATTCGTCCAGACAAAGGATCAGGTATTGTCATTCTTAATCGTGATGACTATGTCAACAAACTATGTACCATTCTGAGTGATGAAGATAAATTTCAAAAATCACCTGATCAAAAAGACAAGACAGAGAACATTGAGAAAGAATTATCAAAAACTTTGATAAAACTAAAGCAAGAATGCGTCATTACTCCATATATGTTTGATCAGCTTAAACCATCTGGTTCAACTATCCCCCGTTTATATGGTCTTCCAAAGGTGCACAAAGATGATGTCCCTCTGCGACCTGTATTGGATATGCTGAATTCACCGTATCACCCTACCGCTAAGTGGCTTGCGGAAATTCTGGAACCAGTGAGATTAAATCTATGTAAACATAGTCTTTCGGATACTTTTGACTTTGTCAGTTATGTTGATGAAATTAATGTGTCTGGTAAGCATATGATTTCGCTAGATGTTTGTTCTTTGTTCACAAATGTACCACTAGTAGACACTATCTGCTATCTATGTGAGTATATTGATTCAAATAGCATGAACATTGGGTTACCAACTGAAGATCTTAAACAATTATTATTGAGATGCACACTGAATGTGCAATTTAGATTTAATGATGTCATCTATAATCAAAGGGATGGAGTCGCAATGGGTTCTCCTTTAGGACCGCTCTTAGCGGACGTCTTCATGGCTAGCTTAGAGAATGGCCCACTAAAGGAAACCATCGATAGTTTGTCTATGTATAAAAGATATATAGACGACACTTTCATTGTATGTGACGAAAACTCTTCAACTGCTGAACTTCTTGGAATATTTAATGGTTCTCAACCATCTTTGCTTTTCACGGTCGAAGAAGAGTCGAATTCCTCATTTCACTTCCTTGATGTAAAGCTAGATAGAAGAGAGAATGGTACGTTGCTAAGGTCTATTTACCGAAAGCCAACATTCACTGGGCAGTACACTAACTTCAACAGTTGGGTACCGTTAGGGAGGAAGAGAAATCTTATTCATTCCTTATGCTCTAGAATTCGTAAAATCTGCTCTGCAGAGACAATCGACAGTGAACTAGATAAGCTTCGATCAAATCTCCTTAATAATGGTTATCCTACAAGGTTTATCGAACGTAACATCAAGAAAGAACACGCCCCTAGACAAATTACAGTGCCGAAGAAAAAACTGTTTATGAGTCTGGCATTCAAAGGTGACACCATTTCGGAATTGATTAAAAATCGTTTATCTAAATGTATTAAACGTACTTTTCCTGCAGCTGACTTACAACTAGTTTTTACCAGCCGAAATATGATCAGACAATGCGTCAAGGATAGATTACCGCTTTTGTCCACATCCATGTGTATTTACTCTTTTACCTGCTCTTGTGGAGCGGTTTATATTGGACGTTGTAAGCGCAATCTCCGAAAACGTGTAGCTGAACACTATCCAGTCTGGTTAATGAAAGGCGAACGTAGAACCGCGAAGTCGTCTATCTGTGATCACCTGTTAGAGTCAGGTCATTTAGCCCCACGTGATTCATCTTTCAAAGTTATCTACATGGCAAAATCGAATCGATCCAAAAGTTTACGTTTTCTTCACTTATGCATAGCCGAAGCTTTAGCTATACATGAACAGAAACCTAAATTATGTGTTCAAAAACGTTTTGTCAAACCCCTTTCTTTACCTTGGTCATAGTAATGTTCTTTCTAGTTTTTACTTTATTTTATTTTACCACTTGAATTCTTTCCACTTCACTTCACATCTTCATTCTTATCGTAATCGTACTTTTATTTGATAAAATTTTTTTAGACAACACTTGACCTTTTTAAAACATTTTTCAATTCACTTATAAAACAATCTTTAACAATTTTGTAATTTATCCACTTCAACTCTACCCCTTATAAGATTTTAATAATCGTTATTCTTATCACATATATGTATATTGACTGAGCAATTATTTAGTGCCACATAATAACCTTTTGTGTAATATAAATACGACTGTACAGCTTGAAAATGAAGTCGTTGAAAAGAAATTTCTTCGCTGAACAAAAACTGTGTTTTTACTTATGAATAAATGGGTATTTTTCGTGATATAACTCAAAATCGTCCATAACCACGCTGATGTATTCACTCCTACATTGTGTAAACACTCACTAATCTTTATACTATTCTTCCTAGTTAACCCGTCCATCTGCATTCATCCTAGTTTGTCTTGTGAACACGTTGAGCGGAAATCTTCGTGTGTTCGTCGTGAGACTCGCCTCTGTGAAATGTGAGATGATGTTTCAGGACTGGTCTGCACCGACTCCTAGTTTAAAGATAGACAGTGAAGTGGTTCAGCCTGTTGACTGACCACTTCACTAACTTGTCAAGTTGCATCACACCTCACGCACTGACTGACTGACTGACTGACTGACTACTGACTGACTTACTGATCTGACTGACTGATTGCTGACGAAAGCTCACCACTGATAGAAAAGGCTCCTCTGGCCTTCGCCAATCTACATCGTCTCTCGCCTAGATATGCGTGATATCCCTCTATGGAAGAAAGCACGTGTCTGCTGACTAGCATTTCGTTCTCTCCTTCTTTTTCAGCCTGTGAGACATGGCCATTGAAAGTGGATATAAGGATATGAAGAGAAGAGGCTGGTTAGGTGTTGTCGACCATAGGTGTCTGAGTTCTATCTCCCGTCTTAAGTGGTATAATATGCTGAGTAATGCTGATGTTAGACGTGGAGTGTTAGGCAAGCAGGGGAAGTCAATCGATCAGCCTGCGAAGCTGCATCGACCGAGTTGGTTGCATGTTTTACGCCTACCGATTCACCATCTCTCTCGACGACCAATCTTAGCTGACGTAGGATTAAGTTGAGAGAGATTGAATTTCAGATGGTCAGAAGAATGTACGGCGTCAATCTATGAAATGTCTGACTGGCGTGTTTAGACAAGTAGGCGATGAATACTATCTGACTGCACTCCTCGGATTTCTCACAACCAAGATTTGGAGACACTTGTTGGCATAACTCAAAATCGTCCATAACCACGCTGATGTATTCACTCCTACATTGTGTAAACACTCACTAATCTTTATACTATTCTTCCTAGTTAACCCGTCCATCTGCATTCATCCTAGTTTGTCTTGTGAACACGTTGAGCGGAAATCTTCGTGTGTTCGTCGTGAGACTCGCCTCTGTGAAATGTGAGATGATGTTTCAGGACTGGTCTGCACCGACTCCTAGTTTAAAGATAGACAGTGAAGTGGTTCAGCCTGTTGACTGACCACTTCACTAACTTGTCAAGTTGCATCACACCTCACGCACTGACTGACTGACTGACTGACTGACTTACTGACTGCCTGACTGACTGATTGCTGACGAAAGCTCACCACTGATAGAAAAGGCTCCTCTGGCCTTCGCCAATCTACATCGTCTCTCGCCTAGATATGCGTGATATCCCTCTATGGAAGAAAGCACGTGTCTGCTGACTAGCATTTCGTTCTCTCCTTCTTTTTCAGCCTGTGAGACATGGCCATTGAAAGTGGATATAAGGATATGAAGAGAAGAGGCTGGTTAGGTGTTGTCGACCATAGGTGTCTGAGTTCTATCTCCCGTCTTAAGTGGTATAATATGCTGAGTAATGCTGATGTTAGACGTGGAGTGTTAGGCAAGCAGGGGAAGTCAATCGATCAGCCTGCGAAGCTGCATCGACCGAGTTGGTTGCATGTTTTACGCCTACCGATTCACCATCTCTCTCGACGACCAATCTTAGCTGACGTAGGATTAAGTTGAGAGAGATTGAATTTCAGATGGTCAGAAGAATGTACGGCGTCAATCTATGAAATGTCTGACTGGCGTGTTTAGACAAGTAGGCGATGAATACTATCTGACTGCACTCCTCGGATTTCTCACAACCAAGATTTGGAGACACTTGTTGGCATAACTCAAAATCGTCCATAACCACGCTGATGTATTCACTCCTACATTGTGTAAACACTCACTAATCTTTATACTATTCTTCCTAGTTAACCCGTCCATCTGCATTCATCCTAGTTTGTCTTGTGAACACGTTGAGCGGAAATCTTCGTGTGTTCGTCGTGAGACTCGCCTCTGTGAAATGTGAGATGATGTTTCAGGACTGGTCTGCACCGACTCCTAGTTTAAAGATAGACAGTGAAGTGGTTCAGCCTGTTGACTGACCACTTCACTAACTTGTCAAGTTGCATCACACCTCACGCACTGACTGACTGACTGACTGACTGACTGACTGACTTACTGACTGCCTGACTGACTGATTGCTGACGAAAGCTCACCACTGATAGAAAAGGCTCCTCTGGCCTTCGCCAATCTACATCGTCTCTCGCCTAGATATGCGTGATATCCCTCTATGGAAGAAAGCACGTGTCTGCTGACTAGCATTTCGTTCTCTCCTTCTTTTTCAGCCTGTGAGACATGGCCATTGAAAGTGGATATAAGGATATGAAGAGAAGAGGCTGGTTAGGTGTTGTCGACCATAGGTGTCTGAGTTCTATCTCCCGTCTTAAGTGGTATAATATGCTGAGTAATGCTGATGTTAGACGTGGAGTGTTAGGCAAGCAGGGGAAGTCAATCGATCAGCCTGCGAAGCTGCATCGACCGAGTTGGTTGCATGTTTTACGCCTACCGATTCACCATCTCTCTCGACGACCAATCTTAGCTGACGTAGGATTAAGTTGAGAGAGATTGAATTTCAGATGGTCAGAAGAATGTACGGCGTCAATCTATGAAATGTCTGACTGGCGTGTTTAGACAAGTAGGCGATGAATACTATCTGACTGCACTCCTCGGATTTCTCACAACCAAGATTTGGAGACACTTGTTGGCATAACTCAAAATCGTCCATAACCACGCTGATGTATTCACTCCTACATTGTGTAAACACTCACTAATCTTTATACTATTCTTCCTAGTTAACCCGTCCATCTGCATTCATCCTAGTTTGTCTTGTGAACACGTTGAGCGGAAATCTTCGTGTGTTCGTCGTGAGACTCGCCTCTGTGAAATGTGAGATGATGTTTCAGGACTGGTCTGCACCGACTCCTAGTTTAAAGATAGACAGTGAAGTGGTTCAGCCTGTTGACTGACCACTTCACTAACTTGTCAAGTTGCATCACACCTCACGCACTGACTGACTGACTGACTGACTGACTTACTGACTGCCTGACTGACTGATTGCTGACGAAAGCTCACCACTGATAGAAAAGGCTCCTCTGGCCTTCGCCAATCTACATCGTCTCTCGCCTAGATATGCGTGATATCCCTCTATGGAAGAAAGCACGTGTCTGCTGACTAGCATTTCGTTCTCTCCTTCTTTTTCAGCCTGTGAGACATGGCCATTGAAAGTGGATATAAGGATATGAAGAGAAGAGGCTGGTTAGGTGTTGTCGACCATAGGTGTCTGAGTTCTATCTCCCGTCTTAAGTGGTATAATATGCTGAGTAATGCTGATGTTAGACGTGGAGTGTTAGGCAAGCAGGGGAAGTCAATCGATCAGCCTGCGAAGCTGCATCGACCGAGTTGGTTGCATGTTTTACGCCTACCGATTCACCATCTCTCTCGACGACCAATCTTAGCTGACGTAGGATTAAGTTGAGAGAGATTGAATTTCAGATGGTCAGAAGAATGTACGGCGTCAATCTATGAAATGTCTGACTGGCGTGTTTAGACAAGTAGGCGATGAATACTATCTGACTGCACTCCTCGGATTTCTCACAACCAAGATTTGGAGACACTTGTTGGCATAACTCAAAATCGTCCATAACCACGCTGATGTATTCACTCCTACATTGTGTAAACACTCACTAATCTTTATACTATT
>CALYDE020000216.1:0-20061 GCA_944472155.2 Trichobilharzia szidati
CTTATTAGTCACAAATTCTCTAAACAGTTCCACAGGAGCAGGTGGCTCAATAGTCTACGAGCTCGCCTTGTTACCAGAAGGTCCTTGGTTCGAATCCCGGTGGGCGCGTACTACTGAAGAGTCCCAAACTGGGACGAAACAGCTGTCCAGTAATCCCAGGTTTTCCAGTGGTTCTCTAACTGATGTCAGCTCGTGATGAAATCCTCCACTTATAATTAAACAAAATCCCCACCAAATCAATACCTGAGAATTTGAGTTTCTTGAAAAGACATTGAAGAGAAATGGGTACCGTCAAAGGTTCATCAACAAGTATGGAAGATCTGAAGTCAAAAATGTAAAACAAATCACAGTGGAAAAAAAGCCAATTTACTTTCAGCTTGATTATAAAGGTGAAAACATTACAGCGATGATCAACAGAAGGCTGAGTACATCACTAGCTATAGCCTATCCTGCAGCCAAGCTTGTTCCCGTCCATCAAACAACTTGCTCTTTGGTGCAATCAAAAATCGATAGATATCCTTCTCATGTGAACTCCAACTGCATATACAAATTTACATGCATCTGCGGGAGCAGTTACATTGGAAGGACAGAAAGAAGAGCATACCTACGATTTTCTGAACATGTACCAAAGAGCTTACGTCTAAAGAGAACAAATTCTTTAAACAGTGCCATCGCCAGGCATCTCCTCGACATGGGTCATGAGGTGGAAATCGAGAAATCCTTTAAAACTATCAATAGACAAAGGAGCTCCACTCTCCTCAAGTTTGCCGAAGCAATTTCTGTCAAACGCTTAAAACCAGATTTATGTGCTCAGAAAGAAGCAGTTATTAATCTTTCCTTGCCATGGTAACTGGATGTCTTTATTCTCTACTATGATTACATAATCTTGGTCTTTAACCTCACCCCTCATTTTCTTAATAATCTGTAATACTGGTTGTCTCTTGTTTCTATGACGTGATTTGAACTCAGTACATCGTTACCAAATTTATTAGTTACTCATCATGTTACCTACCTCTGGTCTTTATTACGTAACTCCTTTACCATTGTATGCATACATTTATTTTGACTTGAACTGCCTGTGTAAAAAGTATATAAGCACAATTTTTTGAGCACTTTTCACTTATTGCGGAACTTTCTGTCAACTGACGAAATGTAAAATTTGCAAGTATGTTAAAACTTTTCTGTACGTAAACCTCACAATTTATTTAGGCTGTAAGCAGCTGATGAGAAGCCAAGGAAATAACCAATGATGGTACCAAATTATTCTGCAAAAACCAATGTTCTTCTTGCTTTATTTATATAAGAAAAAGATAAAAGAGCTAATTATTTTACTAATGACATATTAGGTTGTAGGTTTCTCGCTTAATATTGTCTCCGTCATATAAGACGTTGGTCAAGTATGTTATCGTTGAGTTTTGTAATTGGTTGTATGAGCACGTAATCTCTTATTACTTCTAATCCTACCTGATGAGATTCAAGGGAAGAGCTTCGGGTCAGATAACATGAATTTGGACCATTTCTCACATGAGTTCAAGTGTCTGTCGACTAAAGAAGTAACGAGCTGACTAGGTGGCACATCACTTTCCTCACTGACAACCTTTAATACCCTGAACAAATGACATAATCCTTTATGAGTAACCCAGGAAAAGCTGTTATGGAGCGGTAATGTACAATAGATAAGATGGAAGAGTTAACAAACTGTAAAAGTACAGATTGAGTGATTCCAGATTGCCTTAACTTCTCCATATGGTAGGTTAGACGGAACATTTTCTTAGCAATCAACAAGATATGGGATGACCAAGAAAGTTCAGAGGATAGAACTATCTCAAGGTATTTTATGCTTGACTTAGTTTCTGTTTCACTGCGCTCTGCTCTACAAGCATAATGTGAACGAACCAGTTCTTGTAGATCATGTTTGTGCCGTGAGGTGAAGTTAACAGTCTGACATTTTGAGGGATTAAAGGTAAGACCATTTCGCTTAGACCACTGGCTTGTGTCCTACAATAAGCCATTCAGTTTGGAACAGTCAAATTTGAACGTAACTGGCAGCGAAACAATCATTTAGCAGGTTTCCATATTAGTATTTTTGAAGCATAAAGAACGAATGCTAAAACACACAGGGGCAAGATTTTCGAACTCAGTGAAGAACTAGACGTCCCACTACTTTTAAATGAAGCAAGTCTATTTCTTTAAAGTTTCCCTAGGTATCTTTGAAAAGCTGCTTAAGATTAAAGCAACCTCCCCCATACACGCTGTGTTTGCTACGTAATGAGAGCAAATAAATGAAACTTAGACGTGCATCAATTCAGAAGCTCCGGAGCTAAATACCTACTGTGATTTCGCTCCTATATGCCCAATAAGTTGACACTTTGGTACATTTTTATTTTTTGACCCTCAGAACAGCGTGAGCAGCTACATATGGAAGGACAATATTCCAGTAGAGGTTAAATGAGCAGTTTAAATAAAGGTTGTTACATTTTCTGAAGGTGGAGATTGTGATAAAATAAACCTTTGAGGTGCAACCATCCTGAGAATCGCGCCACCTCTTGCTCTAAGGACGAGAGATCACCAGATTACCTAACTCCTAAACCGCAGATAATGTGTTTGTTAGTTAAGATTAAGTTATGTGGCGCTTAATCTTTCTCAAGGACCAAAAATCTAGAATTTTGTGATTACAGCATAAGTCATAATATTTGAGTCTCCTTCTCTAGATTTGGTTTATCGGTGAGAGCAGCATTTGCTCATTAGTCTGACTGAAAGCTGTGCGCCACTTTTATGTCATCTGCTGAGAAAAATTTCTTCGAGGATCAATACACAACGAAGAGAAGAGGCCCTATAATTGAAACTTGGATTGCTTTGGATAATCTGTTTAGACTGAAGGTGAATGCAAACCTGTTTCAGCAGTGTGTTTGCATTTTATGGACAATGAGACTGGCGGGTTGCGTAGCATGTCTGTTTCTACGAAAGATTTCGGCTTGGAAGTAATCAAGGGGTAGTGAACTTTATGAAAAGCTTTGATAAAATTAAACAGCCGCCACTAATTTTACATCTTGTGTACTGTTTATTAATTGATCAAAGAATTTCAGAAGGCAGGGGTTGCATAACCTTTTAGATATGAGTCCACACTGTGATTGTTTCACTGTGGAATCAGTAGGTTTATGTTAGTCAAAATCAGGATACATACCTCTTTAATCACCTATCCTACTTCACGTGAAACAGCAGGAGTAAGACTTACAAGGCAAAAGTCTTCAGAACTAAATCTTGACCATTTTCTCAAAGTATAGAATGATGTGATTAATTTCTGAGGAGTTGAGAAGGCACCAGATTACATTGACATGTTGAAAATTCTGAAACAACATAGGTAAGTTTGCGCCCAAATTTTTAACTACCATTCCAGACATATCGCCCACTCCCTCTTTGTTAGGGGATATAAGTTATCTTATCGCCTCCCGTACGTTGACGAAAGTAAACTGTACTTTAATGGTTTCACGAAGACTTCTCACATTCATTTTCATGGTGTGATTGTTACAACTCGTTAAGAAAAAATCCATCACTGATAGATTCATATATTTCGACAGACTCTCTAATGACTGACTTTCATGATATTTTTTTCTAGAGGACACATAACAAAGCTCAGGTTGGGGGGGAATTTCTCTTCGTCTAGTTTTCTGAGTGTTTTTTTCCTCATCAAAAGCATCCATTTTATCCCTACTCCTTTCCTAAACTAGAAAATCTGATTGCATCCTTGTGGTGACGGAGAATTTATCAAAAATCAAGCACTTTTTCAATTTTCCCAATTTCTTTCTCAAGATGACTAGGATATATTCACTGGATGAGATAAGTGGTGGAACTATAGTATCTAGACGATAATTTAGGTTGAGATAAAATAAAGTCAGGGATTGGTATGCACCATCACAGGAGAACATTATCTCAGTCTGGACAATGTAGTGTGTATTGTGAATACGATAAGTCGACACAGACAGAATTTGTGTGAACGTGTCACAACTATTTGTAGCCTTAAGATGCATCTTTATGAAGCAAAGAATTGATATGTTGCATCCTTCTGATCACCTTCCAGGAATTTAACACGCGTTTATTTAACATAATATGATGGATTGTTGAAAAGGATTAAACTTAGTATACCGTTTTCCCATCGTCACTCCATTAACTATCCCCATACATTTATTAGTGACTAGGGTTTGAAGTACAGATTGAAAATGAGATAGTCCACTGAATGCCTTACCCGAAACCTCAAGTGAATTGAATATGCTACTCACCAGCGAACAGTTTTTCAGCTGTTAGTGTAATCCGTCTACATAGTACTCCATGGATGGCTTGACATGAGGCAGTTTGAAGAGGTCACTACTGTCAGTGAATAGTGGTCGAGGACTTCATTCCTTAAAAATACAAAGTCTCTTGAAATATCTCAGCTTTATGCAAATGCCATCAAGCCTGTCAAATGTGAATGAACATAGATAGTGACAACCACACACATACAGACACTGCGGGCATCACTGCAAAGATATGTCTACATCTCGAACTGAGAATATATGTTAATTCACTTATAAGAGTAAAAAAACTTTTCTTTTCGACGAAGTCATCAACAAGGCTGTACATTCGTGCATTTATATTACATGTGTGAAGAAGTTCCAGAATTATTTCCGGTCAGAGGTCAGATTGATCAAATTACTAAGTGTAATAAGTAGAAAGTAGTTAGCGACACTATTCTCCTTCATAATGAACTTTGGATATCATTACATTGAGTGGGCTGGAGAGGAAACTTGATGTTCAATATCGGCACTATCATATGTATTGCATAATTGTTTAGTGATCTGAAAGTTTCATGAATTAATTTGAACCAGTTTCCCCTCTCATTCCGGAATAATATGGCAAGCAACCAGATAATCGAATAATTGGGTGTGAAATTTAACACCTAACTTATAGTTTGAGGCTTACATCTGCAGCTGAAGAATGAAATCTCAAAACTTTAGGTCTGGAGCATAAATAAGTTTACTGAACTACTGTCTCACTGTTGTGTTTCAAAGGCATTGATACGAAAATAACCAATTAGAAGTCCTGAGATTTTACTGTATGGTGGGAAAATACAATTATATAGAAATGCAAAGGTTCTCAGCAGACTGCACACTTTCAGTCCAATCGCAGTAATAAAATGAGCTGAAATTTAATCATCTAGAGGATTCTTTGACAAATACTTTGCACCAAAGCATTCAAGATAATCCTCTATTTCTCACGATGAACAGTTCACAAGATCCCTGCAAAGGTAACCTAATCCTGCTAGATATCCTAAAATGTAGTTTCTAATGATAATTGTAATCTACAATGGTCGTATACCAGTAAACCAGAGAAGAACGTGGAAAGGACACAGATCAGATGCTCGTATTCTGCAGAATCATTTATGCTAAGCACATGCAACAAGTAGAAGCAGACAACAATGAACATTTAGATGATACTGCAATGGAGATAGTCAGCTGCAACATATGAGCACTAAATATGAAAAGATTCACAAAATGATAAAACCTTCTTTCACATTTAACATAACACTATGTTTTATTCAATGACTTCCTGACTGACATAAAAGTGAATAAATTTACACAAATGACGATGACCTCTGACCGCCTCGTGAATGAAACAGACAACTATCTTCTTTATGTGGCTATCGCAATTCACATAAAGCGACAGTTCAGAAACGATTTGCCAGACGTTTTAACTACCATGACCTCCTTTTTCCTTTATTTATTGTGTGATAATCTTTATGAAGTTCCATTATTTACTTTTGATCTCAGTAGACAACTGTCAGTTTGATATGCTTTTCACTTTAGTACATAACTCTTCACTATTCAAATAATTAGTTGTACACTTTCGCACCTAAGTTATACTCTTCACTATTTCATTGTTGTATTAGATTTCGATTGACAGTAAACTTTGTGTAAATCTCTTCTAAGAAATCCAAGGCGATATTTTGTACTCGAAATAGAATTAATTAGAAGTAACACTTGAGTTACTAGTAAAATCCCTAGCACAGGATTTGTCTAAAATGCGCCACTTCATTACACAAATGTAATAACAGAATATACATACGAATGTACAGGTCAAGAATAAGGAGATTCAAATCAATTATATTCAACAGGGTGCGGATCATAAACAATAAATATGCAGCGAATACCGTTTACAATATAGGAGGTAATTACGTCAGACTAAATACAATCTTTATATAATAGGTGAAGTGGATTAAGCAAAAGCAACAAAATCTTAAACGAGATATAAATCTACTACTTCCTAGTAATAAGTAGGCAAAGTCTAAAGGCATAGAAAAGGGTGATGAAAAATGCATAAGAAAGGAATTAAGACAATAACTATTCGCAATTAACATTGAATTACAGAAAAAGGCATTTAGTGGCACTAGAAATGCTCATTCAATATACATATGATAAGAATAAAGATAATCACAATGATATACTAAGGGAGTAGAGTTGAAGTGGATGAATTACAAAACTTTTAAAGTTTATGAAATAAGTGAACTGGTGTAGAGATTTTAAATTGTAGGTCAGGTGTAGTTTGAAGAATTAAGAATAAGATAATGATAACAATAAAGACGGCGAAAGTGA
This sequence comes from Trichobilharzia szidati, assembly GCA_944472155.2. Taxonomy (NCBI): domain Eukaryota; kingdom Metazoa; phylum Platyhelminthes; class Trematoda; order Strigeidida; family Schistosomatidae; genus Trichobilharzia; species Trichobilharzia szidati. Next base: position 6,627 of record CALYDE020000216.1, read on the forward strand.
AGTGAAGTGGAGTGAATTCAAGTAGTAAAATAGAACAAAATGAAAGAACATTATTATGACGAAGATAAAGAAAGGGGTTTGACAAAACGTTTTTTGAATTAACATTGTTCATATAAACTCTATGTTAATTGTCAACTGTCTGGATTGCGAAAGATTCTGAACCTGGTAATGATTCCAGAAGGCTGAGCTTAACATGCCAAATACTATGCAGAGTAACCAACGCAGAATATCAGCAAACGGAAGGACAATACGAGTTTATTTCTCCACCGATTACGAAACAGGATTACAAGTTACTATATTTATTTATTTATTTATTTTATTATAGCTTGATTTCACACAGTATTTTGGTACAAGTATGAAATTTTCAGCATGTCATATCGGTACACCAAATTTAGCAGGCCGACCATAGATATCAGGTATGCATCGGCGGGGGATAGAACCTCGGACCATGTGCATGGTCGGCGAGAGTCCTAACCGCTGGGCCACCGACGCGAAGTATGTGAATAAACGGTGATGAAATGTACAATAAGAATTCTGACCGTATTTTTCCAGTCCTCTGCGAACGATTAAGCAACAGTCATCATTTATATCTTCCGCCAAATGCAGATCAGTTAGAATAAACAATCCATTCAATGTTCACTAACACTGATAATAACCTTAAAGCTTTGAAGTAGAATTATCGGGAGATAACTCTTTATCTGTTCCCACTCCACAGTCACAGTGACATGAGACCTCATACAAACTGCTTGGTGGAGACAGCTTCTGCTCACAGATAGTTGTCAAACACAACTTGTAGATAACAGCACATTGTACGTAGGCCGAAACCAAAGGACTTCGCACACAAAGGTCACTTTGAAAGTCTAAAGATGCAACAATGTAGATGATTTCAGAAGATTTTGTGCAAAATACCTGAGATATATTGGTGCAGTTGTATTCTCTTTGCTGGATAGTACTGTTGAGAAAAATTCATTGTCTTCACTTCTTAATTCAAACTCAAATGGGTTTTCACATTTCTTAACGAATTTATCAGCCACCTGTCTCGGTAAGCTTGAACATAGTTGGTTGTTTCTCGCTTTTAGTCCACTCTTATTTTCTCAGTGATTATTTGTTGATCTGAGAGTTGATCGATTGTCCATGTGAATTCCCCCTCCCAATTAACTGCTAAATTTTGTCCATATCCATGTGTCTGTAGATGGCAGAGTGTCAAGCTTGTGGTATTTATCACGTATCTGCGTCGGTGGCATGGCGCTTATGACTCTCGCCGATCATGTAAATGGTCCGAGGTTCGATCCCCTGCCGACGCACAACTGATGTCTATGGTCGGCCTGCAAAATTTGGACTACCGATATCACATGCTGAAAATTCCATACCTGTACCAAAAATACGGTGTGGAATCAAGCTATAATCAAAAGAAAATTTCCATAGTCTGGGACCGGTACATTTTCTCAATTGAATTGGTTTCCGTGCTGAGTCGTAGGCTTTGATATGTAGGAATGGATATCATGTCTATGTTTAAATTTTTCTCATTACTGCTGCAACATTCTTGTAAGAAATCTGAGATAACAATAATAACAACATCTGCATTCTGGACAGCATTCATAAAATGTGCAGAATTTTCAAAGAAGTTTATTCCATGATATTTTCCGTTAGTACAATATCTTCAAGTAAAATACTAACCGACAGTATTTCCTGTGACACAGGGGTCTCTGAGCTGAAGCACAAAACAGTCCACTATTGTGCAACTGCTATGTCTCCTCCAAGAAATCTCTGATATCTGGTTGAAAGCCAATTGTAGGATGTTCAGAAGTACATTTTGAGATCCAAGGAGATAATTGAAGAACAGTTATCTCATGTATTGGAACACGCTGCACCCACAATCAGGCCATTGCTCAATTTTAGTAGGAATTAGAGAATAAGGAGCTTGTAAACATTTTAAATACACAAAAGGGTAGATAATACCATCAGGAGGTCATATCTTAATCGATTATAACAAACTGAAGGAGAGAAGATAAATGCAAAAGAGAGAGAGATGGAAGTCTTTGGTAGCCCAAGATTTAAGCAGGCCTCCACTAGCAATAAAAGTTAACAGAGGGAATTTCAGTGAAGTAAACGAAAAGCTCAATTTATGGGGAAGATCCGAAACACAGGATTTGTGTAATTTAGCTATTACAATAAATGTACGAATAGAAATAATTAGTAATTCCGAAATTCCAATTTGGAGGTCTCTAAGCCAAATGATTTGAAACGTTCCGTCACTGTTTGTTACTAAGACAACAGCTCAACCACATCAAAACCGATCCAATTTTTATAAAAACAAAACTCCAAGTTGTATAGAACAGGTGAACAGCTATTCGACGAAACACAGCTCAACAAAAATTGAAAGGTACTTATGAAGAACAGGAAGCAACATGAAAATTACTACAAAAATCAAAGAATGTTCACATGTGAAGTGAAGACGTTATTGCGGAAATTTCACTAACAGTTCATCTACCAGGTAAAGACAAACAAATTGAGTGATCATTCAATTCGATGCGGTCGTTGAGGCAAACTTTTATATAATGTAACATCGTCATGCAATCATGTAACAATTAGTGATATTCAGTCCTGTGTGTTCACCGGCAAGACTCTTACTAATCACAGAGGCATGCAGGCGCGCGCTCTTCCTACTCATACTGAAATACTCGTAAAGCCATAAATTCCAAGTATTCCATCTTATGATAAGCATACATACTAAATATTATTCCCCATAGAAACATGATAATCATTTTCGCCATCCAATTGCAATAGGGATGACTGACAATTATAATAGATTCCACCCTAGAAAATGGATACGTAGTGAAAACATGGTCTATCAAAACACATTTCAATGAAACTATTTCTAATCTTACTCGTCATAATGAAAAATGAAAATAGCGATTAGTTTGTGACTCGAAACGAAACGAATTTCCACTCATTTCAAATATCATTCCCACATTAAAGATTTTGCCGACATTTCGAAATAGCTAAATCTCGCATTTTGATTGACAACACACTATCAACTATAAGACAGAAACTAAAAACCAATGAAAACAATTTTTACAATTCTAATTTTAATCAACTTGTTTTACAGAAATCGCATGTAAACTCAGACTGTTTTGCTTTCTCTGTTTCACTATGTGGAATGTCGAATGATTGATGGATTATCGAAATTTCGTTTTGACAACAGATTGAAGAAATAAGAAATTAGTGTCGCTATGCAAATATCGATTCCATGAGTATGAAATAATTTCTTCACTTGCTTTATGAAAAAGGGTGCAGCATAAAATCAGCAACAACCAAATATCATATTATTACAAAAATATGTCATGACGAACTACTTGACAGCTAGCTGAATGACACGCAGTTCAATACTGGGCAGAATCGCATGTGCCGGTGTTATGTGCGTGTCCGTATTTGTTATTGCTATCATGCTTTGTGTGGTAAGAAATGAAATCATGAGTATATATATTCATACGTCATTACTAGGAAAAATCTATTGTCAAAACGAAATTTCAATAATCCATCAATCATTCGACATTCCACATGGTGAAACAGAGAAAGCGAAACAGTCTGAGTTTGCATGTGATTTCTGTAAAACAACTTGGTTAAAATTAGAATTGTCAAAATTGGTTTCATTGGTTTTAGTTTCTGTCTGATAGTTGATAGTGTGTTGTCAATCAAAATACGAGATTTAGGCATTTCGAAATGTCGGCAAAATCTTTAATGTGAAGATGATATTTGAAATGAGTAGAAATTCCGTTTTTTTCCAGCCACAAACGAATTGCTATTTTCATTTTTCATCATGGTGAGTAAGATTAGAAATAGTTTCATTGAAATATGTTTTGATAGACTATGTTTTCACCACGTATCCATTTTCTAGGATGGAATCTATTGTAATTGTCAGTCATCCATATTGCATTTGGATGGCGAAAATGATTATCATGTTTCTATGGGGAATAATATTTAGTATATATATTCATTATGTCATTGAATCATATTAGTGCTGACTGAACGAGAATTATTTTATGAATCACATTGACAATGACCACACTTGACAGTATTACAACCAATATTAAATGATTGCATGATGTTGTGGCACCCAATTGGTTTGTTGAAGTGCAGCAATGACTTAACTGATTTCAGTCGTATTTTATTCGGTATCTGGCGGAGTAAAATTTTTGAGATTGCCCAATTGACTTTGGTATCTTTTAATGATTATTTCTGTAGGTGTCTTAGCAATGCATTTTATGAGAGTGTCAATGCAGTTCACTGATTACAAATGCTCCAAGCTAACACTTTCTAATTGAATTTCATTCGTTTCATTCGTATATGTTGACACCATTCTCCATACCAGTGAACACACAGGATAGATTAGCAAAATACTTTAGATTATTGCTTGGGATTTGGACATCATAAGGTAAACATTTTGCCTGCAAATTAGTTTACTTAACAGTCTACAGTCATGATAACAGAGACTAATTTGTTCACACTTGTATTCTTTATCTAGCAATTGAACTATTAGAAATATTCCTGGGACAGCATTTAATATTCCGTGACCATTTTGTGAAGGCTTTAAGAATGCACACTTACTGTTGCGTGTTAATATTACCTATGAATTTTAGTTGGTCAATACAATTCATATTATGTAACATGTGTTGACTGGTGCTGTGCCCTCACTTATTCCCATTGGTGACTACGCTGTGTTGTAAAGTGATTCCATCACCAAGAGAATGTTTGATGTAGCTACTTTAAATGTTATCTGTTTGGCTGAAGACACCTCTTATGAATCGTGGTTAAAACAACCCTTGTTCATTTCTCTCCACTTCATTAGCCCATGATGACAAAGGCAATTCAGCTTTTCCATACCGCTTTATTATCTGATAAGAGTTTTATATATGAGTCTTTGTTTTAGTTTACATAGAATCTTACTTCAAACAGTACTAAAGAGCTCTCACAATATCCTGTTTCCATAACTTTAGCTGCATGTGCGGAATAACTCTGCGTCAAGAAAGTATATTTTCGTATGTAAATAGAATTCATTAAAATATCTCCTGTATTACAGCTACTCAATTTGTGTTTATTGTTGTGAGTGTGATTCTATCTGTTTTGCTTTCCTCCGATCTTGTCATCAGCTCCGTGGGTCATTTCAGAACTTGCAACCACTTATCTTAATAATGATATTGACAGTATTGAAATCTGCTGATAGATTTAACTGCTGATTGGGGAAGACTGTTGTTGTCCAGCTTTGATGACAGCAACATCACCAATAATAAATATAAGTGACAGGATGAGTGAGATTTCACATCAGTTAAGACCCACTCACTATAGGTTGATCATTACAAAATAGTTAACCGATTTAGCTGATGAAATCACTGTACATCAAACATCTGCACTCAATGCATGGTGCTCCTCACATGTCATGATCTTCGGTGCATATGTCATGTTGGTTTATTTTCTTTTTTCTTCTCATGCATTTGTGTTCCGAGTATATACTATATGGGTTTAAATTAACTATATGGGTTTGAATTTTCAGCAGTGGCTTTATTTTCTTTCCATGACTGTCATAGCTTCACTCACAACCTTTCTTTCTCACCAGGCTTGCTTACTTCCAACTAAGCGAGGCATAGGAGTACGTCCGTCTGATCATATGTGTGGTTAGCGAACAGTCTACCACTGAACGACTGATGCACATAACATGCTAACGAAAATATTTTAAATAACAATTCTTTATCTGCCCGTTGAATTCAGGATTACAGGTTAGTCAGTGATCTCAGTCTAAAAGTTAGGTGTCAATTCAATACTTAAAACAAATGTACATTTATCTGTTTTCTTTAAATAAAATGGAATGAACAGAATTTTCGCGAATAGAATTTAAATCAAGCTCTCAGTTACATTGAAAATGAGTTAATAATTTGTGCTGTACACAGTTCAAGACATGAGATTTTCGTTGCAGTCTCCTTTGGAAACTAAATTATTCAGATAACAGCATTACTGTCAATTCCTGTGTTCAAAAACCCCATCAAATTCTTGTCTCTTTTCTTTGTGAACAGCTTCGTAGTACTTGACAGTAATAATTAGCATAGTTTTATTTACATTTTGACTACTACAGAACTCCTTATTTCAAAGTAGACACTGTATTTTGTCTGTGGCAGTTGACACCTTGTGATTGGACTGTTCTTGGTGCACATATATTTCACTCACTCTTGAACTGTCTTTACTCGAACAGATTTTCGCCTGCTGTATGCAATCTCGCATTTTATACTTTCTGACGACGGATCACTTTTCGAAGAGCCCTATTGTCACTGTACTGGCAAACGGTGACTGCAACCTTCAACATCATTCAGCTAAGATGCTTCATAATTTGACTTTTTTAATTCTTAATTATTTTCCCTATATATGTATATATATTACCGTGCTTCACACGATTCCTGTGTTCTGCGTTTTAGGCGTAAATCGAATCTTTGATTTATTTCACCAGCACTTCAATACCTTACTGTCATCCTTCATTCTTTACAAAGGAATATGAGGCGCTTATGAGCAATACTGATGCAATTCTGTAAAAACTAAAATTCCGCTTTTAAAATTTCGAAGCCTGTAGCTGCTTCCTTCCAGTCATTACCCAATGAAAGCAATTTTGACAATTCTAATTTCAACGAAGTTGTTTTACAGAAATCACATGCAAACTCAGACTGTTTCGCTTTCTCTGTTTCCACATATGTGGAATGTCGAATGATTGATGGATTATTGAAATTTCGTTTTGACAATAGATTTTTCCTAGTAATGACGTATGAATATATATTCATGATTTCATTTGTTAATACACAAAGCATGATAGCAATCACAAATACACACACGCACATAACACCGGTACATACGATTCTGCGCAGTATTCCAACTGCGTGTCATTCAGCTAGCTGTCAAGTAGTTCGTCATGACATACTTTTGTAATAATATGATATTTGGTTGTTGCTGATTTTATGCTGCACCCTTCTTCATAAAGCAAATGAGAAAATTATTTCATACTCATGGAATCGATATTTGCATAGTGACACTACTTTCTCATTTCTTCAATCTATTGTCAAAACGAAATTTCGATAATCCATCAATCATTCGACATTCCACATATTGAAACAGAGAAAGCGAAACAGTCTGAGTTTGCATGTGATTTCTGTAAAACCTAACTGTCATTTCTTTAAAATACCTAACTGTCATTCTTCAATCTTTACAAAGGTATATGAGACGCTTATGAGCAATATTTCAAGATTTCTAAATAATCCCTTGGATAAATTCACATATGATCTAGGATCTAGTATTTACTAATGATGCGGAAATATATGAAACACGCAGACGTGCTCCTATAATGAACTCTGATCATTGTATTATTCGGATATTACCCAAGATATATAGCAGATATCACTCTAATATCCTCTCGATTCTCTCCAGGAAAACACAACAAAGATGTTACTCCCAAGAAAACGTGCTCAAACTAAGATGTATGTTAAATGACACAAACTGGGAACTTTTCACTGAACACACACTGGATGATACTATTTCCAATCTGACTGACTATCTTAAATTCTGCCTTGATGTATGCTGTCCAAAACAGATACTTTTCAAAAGAATAGACCGTTTCTCATCTCCTCATCTCAAAAAGCTTCGAAGAGAAAAAGAGAGACTGTACAAGGCTAAGGATAAAGCTGGTCTTAGGAGAATAAACATCCAAATTAAATCCGAAATCAAGAGGTTAAACAATATTTATAATCAAAGAATTTTGTCATGTAAAACTCCTGGGAACATGTGGAAGCTTTTCAAAGAAATTACAGGTTGTGGTAAGCATAGTTCTTGTTCTCCCTCTATTGATGTAAATACTCTTAATAGATCTTTTATCCGCCTTCCCAATGTACCTTCTAGCTTCAATGTAACAAATAACATGACCAGTGACTTTAATAGTTTTAATACTTCTGATGTTCTTAAATCTTTAAAATCTCTTAAACCTTCCCAGAGTCTAGGTCCTGATGGTATACCTGCCATTGTCCTAAGGAAATGTGCTGATATTTTAAGCAACCCACTTACAACCATTTTTAATACTTCTTTTTCTAATAATGTTGTACCTTCTCTGTGGAAAAATATTAAAATCATCCCTGTACCTAAGTCAGGCTCTGGTAATAATGCTAAGTTCAGACCTATCGCTATAACCTCTCCTTTTTTGAAACTAATGGAGAAACTATTGTTACTAAAACTTGTTCCCTCCCTAAGCTTCTCAAACGATCCAAAGCAGTTTGCTTACAAACAGGGTAAAAGTACTTTGGACGCTGCTGCTGTGTTTCATCACAACATTGTATCCTCCTTAGACAAAGGGGCCAAGTTTGTCCGTTGTACGTTCCTTGACTATACATCTGCTTTTGACTCTGTACCTAGAGGCCTATTGTTAAACAAGCTTAGCCTTACACAAACTGAGCCCTGGGCTATCAACTGGCTACACTCTTACTTCTCTAATAGGATGCAGTACACGGTATATAATGGTGTATCTTCCTCTCCATTGCTTACTGAAGCTGGAGTTCCTCAGGTTGCTGTTCTTTCTCCGTTTCTCTTTTCCTTCTTCTTACATGATTTACCTCTCTCAGATGAAGTCAACTTCGTCAAATATGCAGATGACCTGTCTGTATCGTTTCCCATTAAGTCTCAGTCAGACTGTCTCAAATTAAATAGCTTCCTGTCGGACATCAGTGAGTGGTCCAAACTAAATGGTCTCATGCTGAATCCCTCAAAATGCCAGACTGTTGACTTCTCCCTTAGGCATAAACGAGATCTACAAACACTAGTAAGTTCTCATGAAGACTGTTGCATTGAGGGGACTAAAATTGAAACTAAGTCTAATGCTAAATACCTCGGTCTAGTTCTATCTTCCGACCTTACTTAGAGATCTCATATCCTAATGATTTCTAAGAAAGTGTTCTGTCTTACCTACTACATTAAGAAACTTAGACAATCTGGAATCACCCAACCTCTACTTTCACAATTTGTCAACTCTTGTATCTTACCTATTCTACTTTACTGCTCCCCGTTAGTCTTTCCTGGTCTACTGAAAAAGGACTATACCATCCTGAGAAGGATGTTGAAGGTAGTTAGTAGGACTAGTTGTGTAAATCTCAGTCAGCTCGTCACTACATTAGTTGATAGGCATCTGAATACATGCGAAAGATGGTCAAAAACCATATTCTCAGACCCCCAACACCCCCTCTATTCCCAACTCTCTCCTTGTATCTCATCAAGTAAAACCAGAAATCAGTATAGAATAATCTATGCTCGTACAACCAAGTACAGGAACTCAACGATACCATACTTGGCCCGTGTTCTAAGCGACAGAGACAATGTTAAGCGTGAAACCTATGACTTCCTTTGTTATTAACAACATAATTTTAGGCTCTTTTATTTCTCTCTTATTTTGTATTCTTTAGTGACCTCCTTCTTAAACATACTTAGCTACCTAAAATATTAACATTGGCTTCCTTTTTTGTACTTTACTCTATTCCTTCTTTTGTGTATCCACTGGTTCCTACTCTATCAGCACTATGAGTATTACAAAATTGTCCTGTCATTAACCATCACGTAATTATTAGTTTTGTGGCAGTTGTTTTTTTTCTTATTTTCTATACTTTTCGGCAATATTAAACTGACAATCATTCTTTGTGAACGCCATAGCCACCACCTTAAAACATTTTGTATTATTCAGGATTACTCACACTACCACCACAAACACTGCATTAGACCTTGGTAGACTTTGGTACTTTTTCGCATTTACAATTATTTTGTGTTTATCCTGCTTTTTTTGCTGTTGGTGTCTTCAGATTTATTACTTTTTTTGTTTGTTTAGTACTTATTTTAAATGTCGGTAAAATTAGATGCAAATATTGTAGATATGTGCTGAAAATTCCACACTGTACCACTAGTACTGTTTTTGGAATAAAGCAAATTATTATTATTATTATTATTATGAGAAGTCAAACACTGTGAGATGATATCACTTCGAAATGTCTTCGTGATTGCTTTACAACCAACTTGTTTGACAATTAATCAGTTATATAACAATTAAAAGTGTGCATAATTAACCAATCATACTTTAGTCATCCAAGTAGCCTATGGTAGACAAAGGTTGGAGTCTACGGTTTTCTGCACACACTGTTTCGGTAGCTTATTTTTCTCTCTTTCCCAGCCATTATTTAGGTGTTTACTGATGATTATCTTTCTCGTTTTTTTAGGTAGTAATTTCTCCAGTGATATCAACTGGTACGCTGACTTCTGCCGTACAATGATGGTCCTGCTACACCCCTTAACCCTGTGGTAATCAACTTTACCTATTATGTGTTGCAAAAGTTACTGCTGGACCTCTCATTTACGCCAGTAACATCCGAACTATGATCACTGGCACCATAATAGTTAGGACCATTGTTAGCAGAAACGTTTCGTACAGCAGTGCAGGACATATTTCCTTGTGCTCCATAGTCTTCTGGACAGATTGAACATAAATCTTATTATGCTAGATATTCGATCTTCTCCTATCAAATGTAAAATGATACTGCAGAACTGGTCTGAAGTGACCCCTATTTTAAATATATGGGGTCAAGTGGTTTATACTGTTAACCACTGTACTTATTGAGGAAGTTTCATCTTCCTGCCCTACATTCCTGCTAACTATAGTCCTTTTGAATTATTTTCATCCACCTTTCTGTTCCACATGATGTGTGGTATCTTGAACTGATGCACATTTCAGCAGAATCAAACGTTTAAATGAGGTTGGTCAGTCAGTTGTGCTGCAGTAGTCCCTGTACTGCCACTGTCCAATGACTAAGTTTGTATTGCTTGCATGCTACGGAAATTAGACTAGCCTACTCAATACCAAACCACCGACCTCAATTATCGTACAGAATACCGTTATATAACAGATAGTGGCGAATTTGCTTTCCACAAAGATTCTTAGCAGCAATGTATTCAAGAAAACATTGAACAAGAACTAGTGAAAGAACGAAACAGGATCACTTCAGTAGCAAGACAGAAGTTCCCGGAAACGTATGTCAGGCATAAGCTAACTGACAACAACTGAAGTCACAGTTTGTTCATAGGATTTTGCAGTGAACAACCCGGCAATGTTAGGTTAAGCAGGAGCCTGCCGAAATTCACCCACTTCTCAAAGTTCACGCCTGAATACTAGGCTACCATACAAAAATTAAACTGATTAATATTTTCAAAAGAATGGACACGGAACAATGAGTACTCTTTTCGATAAATTCATCATCATCCTGAAGTTATTAAAGATGCTTAAAGTAGGAAAAGCATCAGGACCAGGTGGAAGCCCAGCAGAATCGTTGAAAATGGACCCAGAGACAACAGCGGACTTGATGACGCCACTACTGGAGGAGGTGTTGAAAGAAGTCAAAGTTCCTGCAGATTGGAAGGAAGGATACTTATTCAAAATACCAAAGAAAGGAGACCTAAGTCAGTGCAAGAACTTGCACGGAATTATGCTCCTGTCCGTCTCAAGCAAAATACTAAGCCGCATCATCCTGGAGAGAATGCAACCCTTATCTTGTGCACAGATGCCTCCCAAGTAGCTGTGGGCGCGGTGTTACAGCAGAAGATTAATGGTGACGTTACCCCACTTGCTTTCTTTTCGAAGAAGTTAGAACCGGCTCAGACACGTTACACTACTTTTGGGAGAGAATTGTTGGCTATATACCTAGCAGTCTATCACTTCAGTTACTCACTACAGGGTCGGCATTTCACTATTTTTACTGACCACAAACCTCTGTGCTATGCTTTCAGCACTTCGCTGGATAAACACTCCCCAAGAGAAGCCAGACAGTTAGACTATATCTCCCAATTTTCAACTGACATACAGTACATCAAAGGAGACTCAAGCGTGGTAGCTGATTCTCTTTCAAGAGGTGATATACACCAGCTTGAAACTTCAGTAGACGTCAGTCTTGACCGTATGGCTCAGTTACAAAGAGACGACGCAGAACTTCGAAAATGTCGCGGAAACTCTTCCTTACAGCTCAGGGACGTACCTATTCTCTTATCAGATGCCACTATAGTTTGTGATGTATCTACCGGCACTAATCGTCCGTTTGTTCCTCTCCGATGCCGAAGAGCTTTATTCGACCACTTACATTCGCTCTCTCACCCTGGAGTACGTGCCACCGTCAGACTCATCAGCGAACGTTTCGTGTGGCCTAAAATGAACTCTGACATTCGGAGATGGGCACGAGAATGTCTCCAATGCCAACGCTCCAAAGTACACCGCCACACTATCACAACGCCGAAAACGTTTGATTTACCGGACAGGGAATTTCAGCACGTTCATATAGATATTGTAGGACCATCGCCAACGTCAAGAGGATACACACATATCCTGACAGCCATTGATAGATTTACTCGTTGGGCTACTGCATGCCCTCTGAACGATATATCTGCCGAAAATGTTGCTTTGGTTTTCCTCGACCGCTGGGTATCAAATTACGGTGTACCAACTACTATTACATCCGACCGCGGTCCTCAATTCCAATCGACACTCTTTCGCGAACTGACGAGACTCCTGGGAGTGAAACACATCTCCACGACAGCCTATCATCCGGCAGCGAATGGTCTAGTGGAAAGATTTCACAGACAACTGAAAAGCTCCCTGATGGCGCAAAATGATACATCTAAGTGGAGTGAATACTTACCTCTGATTTTACGTAGCATCCGATCAACTGTTAAAGAGGACCTTGGATTTACACCCGCACAACTAGTTTACGGCACTACTTTAACACTGCCAGGACAGCTAGTAGCCTCTCATGACTCTCAAAATGTGAATATTTCTGATTTTTCTGATCAACTGACCAGACGAATGTCACAACTTCAACCAATAGCTCCGAGACAATCTCCCGCAGAGAAAACCTAAGTGGCCATCTACAAACCTGTAAATTTGTCTTTATACGCATCGACAACGTCAGAAAAGGGCTACAACCTCCATATGAAGGTCCATACCCTGTACTGCATCGCGCGGAAGAATATTTCACAGTGAGCAAAGAAGGTAAAAAGATGACGGTCTCCGTGGATAGACTCTAACCTGCTTACACAGATGGCGGCGACATCCCAACAGCGACTTCAGCAGATAAACATCGAAGTATGCACTGAAGATGTTACTCAGTAGAGCAATGAAAGCTTCGCAACCAAACCATACAGCTCAGAGAACACAACCACACCAAACTCATCCACCTGAGCTACAAATCTTCTCTATTATATCTAAATCATACGAGCGGAACACGCTTCTTTCTGCTCGAAAGTTGGAAGACTTCGCCAAACGGCAAGGATCCACCAGAGAACAACTATTTTTTCTCCATGAGTGCCTTCGTCATCAAATTCAACCAACCAGCGT
>CALYDE020000217.1:0-19973 GCA_944472155.2 Trichobilharzia szidati
CAATGTGGCTACCATGCTAGGCAGGAGGAGGGACATGGGTTCATTCAGGGCTGCAGATACGCCCTGCTGACAAGTTCCAGCAAGCGCGAAACCTAAGGTCGATGGCTTCCTGATGATAGCCTCCAACCATCTAATATCAAGATCCCTATATTCATCAAACAATGTCAAGCCAACACTTCAGACATTTGACACACGCACCATCTAAAACATTTCCAACAGGCCAATGCAGACTCACATCGACAGCTGCCTTCGCTAGTTCGATACGGAAGATTATACGACTGGCCAGGAAGGGTAAGCAACGAGGAAAACACTGGCAAGAAGTGAACAGAACCAACAACCTATTACCCTAAAAGTATGCGTAAGGAAATAGGGATGAATTTGACGTATGCTGAATAGACTATGGAATGAAATGATACACCAGGACCTCTGGTGGAACCCGAATACGAAACGATGAGTTTGATTTGGGTCTGAAGGTGACGTGGTGGAGAAGTAAGCTTAGGCACAATCATAGAGTAAACTGAAAACAGCTGTATACAATAGAACGAAATGGCGATTGGCTCCTGAAGCCTTGTGTCTTGCTTGGGACTGAAGGGAATATAAATAATACAGTTTCATTCTATTTATAGGAGAATATGGCCTCACACTACACTATATCTTCCCTTACCACGAAAAATCCAGAGTTGTAGCTAGAAAATTATTTGATCAGTGAACGTGATTACAGATAACTTAATTGTGTAAATAAACGATTAGGTAGGTATGAAATGGTGTCAACTCGATGTATTACTTTCAATATAGAATGACAATACCATCTGAATTAAATATGTTGCTGAAAAGCAAATCCCAAGAAAAGTTTAGGGATAAATTTAGAAAGAAGTATTCAGTGATCTACCGTACATTAAATATTATTATTTCCTTGGGTTCCAAGTGGAACTTAGGGTTTCAGCAGTCCATTACTATTTCACTTTATTGCCTGTAGTCCTTTCCAGTTTAGTCCACGATGGTTCATAAGCTTTCATTTCTTTCCGACAAGATTTCTCCTATGTCACCTTTGGAATCATATCCAACCCGCCGATTCCCATTCGGCCTCAACTCAAGGCTTGAAGAGTGACGTCACTCAGTGGTCTTCTTACAGTCCAATTTATCTCCACTTCCTTATCTTTATTTGTTGCGAAAAAGTTTGTCGGCTGGTCTTTAATGTTTATCTCTTCAGGCTTGTCATTTAATCTTCAGTATCCAGCTAGCGAAGACGGCAGCTGTTGCTGTGAGTCTGCACTGGCCTGTTGGAAATGCTTTGGTCAGGTTAATCGCAGAGACTGATTCTTTCATATTTCTCCCATTTGTGTGGGTTGGGACATCATTGACAGAATAATTCCATTTACCTAAAGTTAATTCCAAGTTGAAATTTTATAAACCTTGCTTAGTGTTAATAGTCACTCAAATGACCAGGGTACTGACGTATTTCAGTAGATCTACATTACAACTTTATTCAGGGAGACTAATAATAATCCAGGGTGGTGAGGAAATTATGCTTGTCGATTTCAGAATTCCTGGCACTTGTCATTTAGATGTACTTAACACCAGAGGTCAGTGTCTATAACTTTGTTCCTTAATGATTTCAGCCCAAATATTTTAGATTACATCAGTTCATTCCAGGTTCCAGATACGCTAGTGATGACAAGGACATTAAACGGAAAATAGAGATTCAAGGAATCCTGTTCAGTACTACCACCGACCCAACATCTACGGGAAACCTACGGGGGCGAAAATTCCTCTTGTTATCGAAAATATATCTGTAAAACATCTTCCAAATTATTATCTTTCACCAAATATATGGGCGATTCTGAAAGGTTCTAATCTTTCGGCTCATTAACACTTTCATCAGTTACATTTACTATCTTCCGGTTCGTTGAAGTATATTGATTTTCTTTTGATTTAGCAGAGGAAAACGTTTGAGTACAGAATGTTCTTTTCAATAAAAATGATATATTATTATTTCTCATTCCCTTGGGTACTGAGCGGACAAAGAATTTCCACAGCACATATCCATTTCGTTTTACCTTCTGAAGCCTTCTTCAGCTTGTGTCATGATTCCCCATAAGCTCTTATATCCTCCTCACGCGATGACAGACGGAGAAACTGAATTCAGTGTAGAACACACACTGAACGAAGAAGTGAAGAAGAGTGCGAAGAAAGAAATAAGACAGTTCTAAGAGACACTGGCAACTGAAGCACCACCGGCCTCACGTTAAAGAGACCTCAGGACATTATATCAGATAATCTGGCCTCTATCCAGGGAGCGATCAACACAGATGAAATCAATTAAAGCTAGTGAAAGGAGAAGCAAAGGAAATTAAGCTGATCACATCAACCGGCCAACACCTGACAGTCTTCCAGAAGTACCTTCAGCAACCACAGAACTTCCAGGGAACACCATTCCTTCAACACAAGCAGAAGTCTTGGATGCAATAAGTCTACTCAAAACTGGGAAGGTAGCAGGGCCAGAAGGATTTCTCCGCTCCTGAAACACTGAAAATGGATCTAGAGGCCGAAGCGGAGACGCTGAAGTCACTGTCGCAAAAGGTTTGGAAAGAAGAGAAGGTATTTTCTGATTAGAAGAAAGGCTATTCTGTCAAACCATAAAGAAAAGTGACTCACTCAACCGCAAGAACTGGCTCAAAATCATGCTTTTATCCACACCAAGCAGAATGTTAAGTCGCATCATCTTGGAGAGACTAAAAGATGCATTGGATGCAGAACGCCTCCCAAAACAAGCTAGGTTCGGGAAAATCAAATCATTTTCTGACCAAACTGCGAGGCCATACATCATAACTGAATACAGCATAGACTGACAGCATCGACTTTGAAGGAGACTTCGACAGTGTTGACCAGGAAGCAACAAATGAGGCGTAGAATAATATGCTATTTAAAACAATGACAACTTGTAAATGGCTTAGGAAGAATAGGAAATAGTCGGATTTTTACAAGTAAGTAGGATAAGGAGAGCATCATCACTAATTCCTTCTGAACACACATGTTCAGCTTCTTTAAGCGTATCTTGATGGCTACAGATAAATATGTTAAATACAAACTAACAGGATAAATAATAAAATTAGTTGGAATACGATAGATAACTTTAAATGCCTTATTAACATCGACTTTCTGTTCAGTATCTACAAGGTGAGGTAAAATAGATCTACTCACAGACCATGAATGTCCCTTGCTTGACCATGGAGGATGATGTTCAGAAATTCAATGATGAACAGGCCTAATCGTACTCTCAATGTAATTGGCTCAACCGGAGCAGTGGGACTGGTAGATATACAGTTTGATTATGGATTGATATCAGTTAAAGAACCGTTGAAAACCAGAGAGTATTGAACACCTGTTCCATCCTAGTTTCAGACTCAGACTCATCGGCAGTACGCACCCAGTGGGGGTTGAACTCAGAACTTACCAGTGACCAAGCTCTAAGACCATTCACAGCCACAAGGACCCAACTCAATGGCCCATGAATTCTAACTTCCGCTAATTTGTGATTTTAGCATGACCACCAGCCAATATCAGAAGCGATGATTATTTCACACAATTTAAACTGGAGTGTCTGTGAAGAAATATTTTACTTCTGCTGTATTGAATGATCTTTTTTTACTGTATTCTTTAGGTATTGTGTTTTTTCATTCAACTGATTTCATCAACAAGGAACTGAGGTTATAAGCTTAAGGGCTACTTTGAACCTGTTGACATACTAACTTGCCTTGAAATATTTTGAATATTGAATCATTTGTGAAAATAATTTCTTGACGGAAAGTTCCATTTCCCAGACATCGCCATGGAACGCCTAGAAGACAGCAGTCTTCAAAAGTCAATTCATCGAAAGCCCACATGAAAAGGACAATACTTACATTTTAATAGCTTTTGTCCAAATAGCTTTAAACGTGGTCTAGTCAAGACTCTATACTACAGAGCGAGGAGAATATGCTCTACAGAGAAATTAGAGGAAGAATTTGAGTTTCTGGAAAAGACATTGAAGAGCAGTGGGTACCCTCAAAGGTTCATCAACAAGTACGGAAGATCTGAAGTCAAAAATGTAAAACAAATCACAGTAAGAGAAAAACCAATCTACTTTCAGCTTGATTATAAAGGTGAAAACATAGCAGCGATGATCAACAGAAGGCTGAGCACATCACTAGCCATAGCTTATCCTGCAGCTAGGCTCGTTCCTGTCTATCAAACAACTTGCTCTTTGATGCAATCAAAAATCGATAGATATCCTTCTCATGTTAACTCCAACTGCATATACAAATTTATATGCATCTGCGGGAGCAGTTACATTGGAAGAACAGAAAGAATGGCGTATCTACGATTTTATGAACATGTACCAAAAAGCTTACTTCTAAAGGGAACAAATACTTTAAACGGTGCCATCGACAGGCATCTCCTCGACACGGGTCATGAGGTGGACGTCAAAAAGTCGTTCAAAATTATCAATAAGCAAAATAGCTCAATTCTCCTTAAGTTTGCTGAAGCCATTGCCATCAAGCGCCTGAAACCTGATTTATGCGTTCAGAAAGAAGCGGTTATCAGTCTTTCTTTGCCGTGGTAACTGGATATTTTTCATCCGGATACGAGATGCTGAAAAGTTTTCATTGTGTATGATTATTATTGTTCGGAATAGTGTTTAGTACTGCATTTATATATATGTATATATTATTAGTGCATGCGTATACTTATCGATTGATTTTTGTTTAAAATGAACTCTGTGCAAGTATGTTAAAACTGTTTTTGTAGATATATTTAGTAATGTTTTTGCCCTGTAAGCAGCTGACGGGAGGGCAACGAAATAAAAGATGGTACAATTTTATTTTGCAAAAACTATAGTTCTTGCTTTGTTCAAAATGAAATAAACATTTCTGTACTAACTGATTAAAAATGCCCATTGAAATTTTCGAAAGAATGATTACTGAACAAAAAATATTCTTTTCGATAACTTCATCATCACGTTCTACAGTTATATATATACATAATAGTGAATGAATTAGTGTTATGAACAAGATTAGTGTTGTTTAAATAACATCAAATCAATAAAATCAATAAATTACAGTTCAATAGCATCAACATAACAATACACTGAATGAATATCAGAAAAGTTAGGAAAGATAATAATACAAATTCATGAATTTCTGGTCTCTACTGAAGGCCAGCGCAGTAGTAGTGGCTGAACTTGCTTCCTTTGAAAACAAAGTAGTGGTTGTTTCACGCGAATCGCGATAGCCTCTGCTGTTCGGAGCATGCGGTACCTGGCTGTTTTCGGCAATTTATTTGGTACCCGGTAGATGATAGAGAAGGATTCTTCAATGCTGGCTTAACGGCCGGTTTGGACCAGGTGGTCGAATATCGAACTGTTAATGGTTTTCATTGCACCTTTACTTACCCATACTGGGAGATGTTCTCGAGCAGGAAAAATCAAGTTCCTAGAGCAACAGCCAATATAACTCGCTCCACAAGCGCAACTGAATTGATAGATACAATTTGAAGTGGCTAGTCTAGGTACTTCATCTTTCTGTATTACGTAATCCTCGAAATTTTCATTTATGACGTGAAAATTGTCCTATTGTTTTACGTTTGATGACGGATTGAGAATATTTAGAGAACTGTTGGAAAAAATAGAGAGTACTGAACAGTTGTTTTCTTCTGTTTAAGGAACTCTTCATCAGCGTGCACCCACAAGAGTTCGAAACTGGAACGTTTCAGTTACAAGGTAAGTTCGTACACCATCCACAGCCACTGGAACCTGATCCAATGGCCCTTCCAACAAAAAATTACAAGTGCTAAAGTCTTCAATTCGTAACATCTTTACTTCAAACATTAATAATAATAATAATATGTTAAACACAGAAGGCAGAAGAAGCATCAAAGATAGGACTTCAGGTGAACATAGAGAAAACAGAGAAGGTGATGAAGATTCCTGGGCAACACCACCAACAGCAACAACAACAACAGACAACAATCAGCATAAATGGAAGGAACCTGAAAGAAACAACCTCCTTTACCTACCTCGGAAGCATCGTTTCAGCTACAGGCGGGTGGAACTGATGAGGATATCAAAGCAAGAATCGAAAAGCAAGGCAAGCTTTCACTACTCTCAAGTCTGTGTGGAGGTCAACAACACTCAGCATCAAAAATAAGATCCGGATTTTCAACTCCAATGTGAAGTCAGTGCTACTATACGGATCAGAGACTAGGCCAGCGCGTCATAAAGAGCATCTCAAACAAACTACAGACCTTCATTAACAGTTGTCTTCGCTCAATTACTCAAGATCAGATGCCTGGCCAGAAAAGATCAGCAACAGAGATCTCTGGGAGCGAACCAACACAGCAGGAACCGATTGTGAAACAAATAGGCAGGAAGAAATGGAGGTGGATTGGCCATACTCTGAGGAAACAAAGCATCAAGTGACATCACTAGACAAGCCATTGCTTGAGTGGAACCCGAAAGGGAAGCGGCGAGTTGGTCGTCAGTGCAAGGGTGACTTGGAGGAGGTCATGTGAAGAGGAGATGAAAACGTGTGGGCAGACTTGGAGCCAGGTGAAGACTCTAGCAGAGAACCGAACGCAATGGAGACGCACGGCTGAAGCCCTATGTTCCTCTAGGAATTAAAGGAAACAATAATAATAATAATAAACACAGAAAATTTTAGAAGAAAAAAGGGAATTTATTTACCAGGTAATAACAAAATATTTTAATTCAAACACACAATAAAATATCAGCTTGCTTTTGATATTATTTGCGTATTTTCAACTTGCTAGCTGGATAGAATCAACAACCTAATAGATCATGTGAAATGACTGAATCCAACTGACTCAATGCTCAAATACATACAGCCACACACACATGCACACAATAACATACACTTATACACATTTGTAAATCACTTCACAAACGAATGGGTACAATATGAGTCTGTATGCAAACAGTACTCTCAGTTATTATTATTATATACTACTACTACTATTATTTATTTATTACTTACCTGTTGTCATTAAATTTTCCGAAGTTAATCAACTCAAAATATCACATTCTACTCTATTTAAGTGCGCGCACACACACACACGCTACTCGCACCACTCCTTTCCCCCCCCCTTCGCTACATGTGATACATCATACACCTACCTATGTGTGTATTACTTCCTGATTTGTATTCAAATTCGAGTATGAATTATACGCCTGAAAAAAAAGTTAATTTTTTGAAAAATTTGAATTGTTCCCTCCTCCTTTCCTCTCCTTCTCCCTTTTCCCCTCCCCATTTCTCTCTCTCCCTCGGTTTCTGTCATCCTGCCTCTCTGTAGTCCTTCTGCCATCCACCTCTCCTTCCCCCCCTTAAGTATCAAATATTTTCATATCAAATAAATAAATAAATATACAAATAGCTACTTTTGTTCCACCTGTTTATAGCGTATATCTGTCTGCCCCAAAAAGAATTTGAATTTGTGTATACAACTCAATTTCTGTAAGTTTATTATTATTGTTATTTAAACTAATTTAAATTATTACTTCATTATACCAGTGTAGATATTTTATTTGCTGTTGGCATTTTGATTACTACTCTTCCTTGCTTGTTTGCTTGCTTGCCTCTGCTCCTTCTGCTTCTTCTACGGTGAGTATTCAAATCACTTACAACTTCTTTTCTTCTCTGGCTACTTTATTGTGTAATACTTTCTCTAGTCCATTCATTCTATATTCAACTCCTTCCCCCCTGCCTCCACTCACGGCCAGGTACACCTACCACACCTTTTTCACGTAATCATTCTGTCATCCACCTTATCCACCTTCACTGAGTTCATTTCTCTCAATGACAAGCCAAATGAAGTATAAATAATAGTAATAATAATAATAATAATAAGGTGGGGATAAAAAAGAAGAAATAAGTTCAAAAATTATTGTTCAATTTTTCAATGGGACTCTATTATAACACAAAAAATAATAATTTATATATATGGAGGGATTTTTTCTTTCAATATTTCATTGTTGAAAAGGTATTCTGACAAAAGAAAATCATATTTTCTCAAGAAAAAAGAAATTAGATGAGGAAATGGAACTTTAGAGAATAAAAAAAAGGATCATTGAGAACCATTTGAAAGGAGAGTGAGATATAAATATAAATAACATAAGAAGACACAGATGATTTCAAGTGTTTGAATAAAGCGGTTCATTTATTTATTTATTTACTGTGAATATTTAATCAGAATCTATTGAACATTTGAACATAGTCAACTGCTTTGAGAAATATCTATGGCTTTCTTGGGGTCCAAAAGCCTGTGGGCCCACTTAGACCCATTCTTCATACGATCAAATTACTAAATGGGTTACGGAGTTTCTTACATCTATAAGAGATTCTTTATTGAAACACTCCATAAAAATTTCATCCTATCTTGTTGATATATTCGACCTCATAAACATTAAGGCAAAGGCTGTAGGCTCAATTGACAGAGTACCTGTGTTTACCAATGTCCCAGTTTACAACACTGTCGATTTCTATAGTTGGTTTGTAAGGATTAGACTCGTTTCTATGAGTTGGTCATGGACTGATATCAGTTAGAGAACTGTTGAAAACCAGGGAGTACTGGACAGCTGCTTCATCCTAGTTTGGGAATCATCGGCAGTAAGCACCCACTGACAGTGTTGGAAACCAGGACCTTCCGGTTACAAGGCAAGCTCGGGTCCCAGTGGTTGAATGGTATACGAGCTTGCCTTGTAACCGGGAGGTCCTGGGTTCGAACCCTGTCAGTGGTGCGTACTACCGATGATTCCCAAACTAGGATGAAACAGCTGTCCAGTACTCGTTGCTGGTTTTCAATGGTTCTCTAACTGATATCAATCCGTGATCAACTTGTAAAAACTGTCGATTTCATTTGTGATTACATCATAAGCAATGGAATACAATTACGTCATTACATCGAGATATTTTAGACTTGTAGAAATCAATTCAATTCCAACGGAAAGTATTCAAAGGAATTGATGATGTTACAATGAGAAGTCCTCTTAGGTCCCTGTTAGCAGATGAATATACCTCGAAATTGGGGAAAGAAATGGAAGGTATGCAAACAAGCTTTACGATTTATAAACCTCAGGTGGACGATACGCTCATTATTAGGGGTAATAATTAGTCATTTGATAATTCCATTACTCTATTTAATGATATTCATCTAAACATTCGAGTGACTTCGGAATTCATAATGAATAATAAACTGCGTTCCAGTGACTAAATGAAACAACAGAACAAATAGGCGATCGAGATCATGCAAGCAGACATCTAGTGAAAAATATCTTCATTTCATCGGTTTTGTTCCTGCGCAATATATGTTATATTAAAAACTGAACGGCATTGCAAAGTTGAGCTATAGGATCTCAAGGGATGCGAACGCACAGTGACCTTCAGCCGACCAACCATAAAAATAAGTGATTTTTGCACAAAAAATTACGTTTATGTTCAAGAAAATGCATTGAAACACATCAAACAGGGTATCTTTCTCTGACATGACTTAAAAATACGTCTGTTATAATGAGGAGTATGAGCTTTTAAGTTAGACCAGTTTCTGTACATGTATTCACCGAGGTAACTTAAGGTGAGCTTCTTTTGTGACTCATTTATCGCTCTTATCCTGTTTTGCAGTCTTCCCCAAAAGCCCTCAGTTGAATTACTGTGGTTTCCAGTAAGAATCGATATATGAAATGTGGATAATAAATCAAGCTAAAATAAATAATACTAATTCCGCACTTAACTCTAATCGTAACCCTAACCTAAATCCTAATCCTAACGAGCTATTAATACATTGTCCAAACAGTACTTAAAAACGTGATCTGAGTGAAATTTGCGCCTTAGATAATGAACAGCGTTCATATTTCCGCTATAATAATGACGAGTTTCTTAAGCCAACGACTACCACGCGTTCAAGGTCATTGGAGCGTTCACACCACTGGGACCCTATAGTTCAACTTAACCAGCAGCATCAAAGTGTGTGAAGTCCTAGGTAGTGTTTAGTGATTCATGGTCGAATGTCTCATGATAGCAGATAAGTCTCACTAGTAAGGAATAACACTCTTCAGCTCTATTCAGACTCACATTGTAGGTCTAAAATTTGCAAAGATACCTAAGTATCTTTTTATTGATTGGTAATTTTTGAAATCTACGTCGTTTGTTCTTACTCAAGTAAATTGACGGATATCTATTGATAATAACAACATTTCGAAAGTGAAGGATTCATTTAGATTTCATCGTTTATTTCTCAGCTGCAACAAATGAAACCCAATGAGAAAACTACAAGCTTGAAAACGAAATTGCTACTGATACCAATTGTACCTGATAGTTCTGGTGGTTTAACATTCTATTGAGCAACGTTTAATCATTTGAAGTGATAGCCTTAGGGTTCGAGTCCAAGTGTGAAAATCATCATTCATTGGAATGCAGATGTATTTCTCTCTTTAGTCCTCAACTGAACAGAACCCTCACTCTCCACTCTACTGCTAGCTGACTCCAACTGAACGATACCTTAGTGTATTTTAAGAAGAGTAGAAATCCGATTTGTATAAAAACCTTGAAAATTTGCGTTCAGTATACCAATAGAAATTGGTATTTTCCCGTTTCTTCATGCCATTCAACAAAAATGAAGTTTACACATTCCAGTTTTATTATAAATCAAATATTTGAAAGTATTTGTTTTGTCTTAAGCTGTTTTATAGTTTATTCTTTATACTTTGGTTTGATATTCATCTCGTGGTTAGGACTCTCACCGACCATGCACATGGTCCGGGGTTCGATCCCCGGCCAACGCACACCTGATATCAATTGGTCGGCCTGCAAAATTTGAGCTACCTATATCGCATGCTGAAAATTCCATACCTGTACCAAAAAATACTGTGTGGAATCAAGCCGTAATCAAAAAATAAATTAATTTAAACAAATTAAAAAATTTAGATTTCATCATAAACTGACATCATTTGGAGAATCGTGTAGTGCTGGACATCTGTCTCCTCGTAGTTCGTCACTCTGTGGTAATGCACAATAATGACCTTACCGTTGACTAAACAGTCTTCAGGCTCAATTCATAATCTGAAGGCCTTGAGTTCTATCGCTGATTGGGTTAGTGATGGTCACTGATGAAGAGACAAAGACCGGGACGAAACAGTTCTTTAGTGTCACTAGATTTTTGAAGAGTCTTCAATTGATACCGTTTGGTGATTAGGTCTTTATTCGAATTTTATCAAACGCTGTTATTGCTTCATCGACATCATTCAATCTCCATCGTTACCTTAAGCCCTGAACTTCCAACCACTGTGTCCCAGATTCTAACCCCACACCATCTACCTCAGTCTGGAAGGATGTGTAGTTGCAGTATCCGCCACCACGCAATAAAGTGTGACCAACAGTCTGACTGGCATCCGAGAAATCTGTCCCAATAGGTTGATTTCTACTTTACTGCGTAATTCATCTTTTTATACTGATTTCATTCAAACACTTCAACGTCTTTTTATTCTCTTTTTTCCATTGTGTACGTTCAGAGTTGGTTGGAGATTTTTAGCGCTTATTACGCAACACTTCTGTTTGTTAAATTGCACGTGCTTATTGCGTTCTGGATCATTCCTCCTATTACGTGGAAGGCATTATTCTAGAATATATAATTACCAGTATTTGGTATATTTTGTGAATTCTCTGTTGAATATTAAATACAATTTATACAGTTTTCAAAGGTTAATTTTTTTCCCCATTATGTCAACTTTTATGTACTTTTCTATATTGGATTTATCTGAATGAGTTTTAGTAGAATAAGGGAAACAAATATACTTTAAAAAACAAAATTCCGCTTCAGGACAGGATCCGGACAAAAAGTAACACTGTCTTTTGACAAAATAAAAAGGAATTTAACAAAAATTAAATTGTATAAACAAGGAGAAGATAGTCCTGATTTCTCTCTGATCAATTCTGAAAAACATAATAATGACATTGGCGCCGGCTGTGATCGAGGGGCGAGGGGCAAGGCAAAGAAAATTGAATCCTATACGAATTTGAAATGCTAAATGTTAGATTATCATCTCTGTTATCATGATAATTATTACTATTGTTATTCCGAAGCGCTGGTTTGCAGGGATTTGACTGAATTCACGTTTGATCACGAAGTGTGAAGTGGTGACTAGTTGCGTACACTAAACTGGGTTTGAGGACAGATACCGATGACGACATTGGCTCACAGGTACGCTAAACACTACAGATTGTAAGCAGTTAGGTTTCACAAGGGGCCATTGGACTCCGTTCCATAAATGAATGGTCAATGAGCTTGCCTAATAGCCTGCACATCCTGGGTCTGGTCCCTAGTTGGGTGCTGGGTGGGTGCGGGCTGTTGAAGATTTCCAAACTAGGACTAGACAGCTGCCCAGTATAACCCTGATTTTAAATGGTTCTCAGAAACTGAACTCAGTTCATGATCAAACGTGTATTTATTGTTATTTCTCATTCTTTGTGTTCCATAAGAAACATCGAACTTTAGCAAAGCATTTCCATTGCACTAACATGAAGCTTCTATTTTGATTCCTGAATAAGTAACCAACCTAAATGTTCCATTATCTTTAATTAAGAGATAATTTCAGTATTTACCACATCATTCTTACGAATCCATCTAAATCAAAACTCGGGTGGTTGGGATTTATTCGGTTGCATGACCTGTGTCAAACCAAGCACATATAGCTGATGAGTTGAACTCCAAACGAATGCAACAACAATCCTATGCTTTGATCGCTTAGACCTAGTGAAGAAGCACTGCCGCCTAACCTTAAATGATTTCTAGTTACCTGAGCATATCAATCAGTCATATAAACGTCATCAATTAGTTTTTTTAACAATTTACAATGAGAAAAACTTCAAGTCGAATATCTGGTCAAAATGAAGTATAGAGAAGAAGATTTAAACATGATCGTAAGCGTTTTCAAGAATCGAATTTCACTTGAAATGTTTACAAATGACTACTGAACGCAATGAAAAAATTTATAATCACTGAGAAATATCATTTCAAATACAAAAGGGATTTAAACGCATCAGTGTCTTTGTCAGGTCCAGAAATTAATTGGTGTACAAGATAAAACCTCAGTATCGACAAGCGTTTTATTCTATATGACGTAGCGGGTGATGATTGAAGGTAATATGAAAATCTACGCCATTGGTGTATTCAAACTAGAAGCCATCAAATTACCAAAGCAGGACTCTACTAGCCAAGCTTCAAGACTCAGGTGCTAACCTTATCATTCTATATTGAATTAAGTGCATTTTTTCGTCACAAATTATGCTTTACATGTCAAATTTAAATCAATGCTGACTGATTGAAATAAAACTAAGATGTTATTCACTGGGGGAGGTGGTTACAGTTGGGTGTTATGGCTGGTACAGTAACAAACTAGTAATCCACAGGTCACTGGTTAGAATCCTGCCAGCGACTCAGATTTATATTTCAACTTCGGTTATCAATCATTACAAAAATGAAATTGTTGTATACGTGCAAAACTTAATGCAAATTTCACTTTGTTTTCTGCCATCCTGTTAGCTAGCTCCATGACTATTCATAGGCTTCCATTTCCTCATCACGTGATCTCCACCATGTCACCCATGGACCCCTGCCCAACTCGTAGTTTCCCTGTCTAGCCTATGACGTCACTCAACTTTCTCCTGGGATATGTCCAATACATCTCCATTTCCTTCTGACTATTTTAGGGCAAGAGGTTGTTGTTTGGTTTCTTCTTACTAGAGTTCCTTGCTGTTTATGCTTTCTAACCATCACATCTTCAGAATCGAGTGCAGGTAGTTCTTTATTAAAGCTTGCGGTAGTTTGTTGCAAATACTTTTGCTGACGAGCGCACGAAATCTCTGAGAGATATAGAAGAACCAATTTGACAACGATGTTAAAAATGCAAGTCTCATTCTTTATGCTAAGTAGAGTAGACCGCCACGTTGGTTTCAGATTAATGAGTACCTGTCTCGCCTTTCAGATCCTGACGTTTACATCCTCATCAGTTCCGCCTGTAGTTGAAACGATGTTGCCTAGGTAACAGTTTGAAGTGACCTGCCTCAAATGTCTCTCGTTGATAATAATTGATGTTTCCTGTTATTGTTGTTGCTTCGGTATCTCTGCCACCTCTGTCTTCTCTACGCTTACCTGAAGCCCTGCCTTCAGTGCCTGCCACTTCTGTCAATTTGTTGGTTTTTGCCAGTAGATCTCTGAGTTTGCATGACATTGCATAAAAATCGTCCTGATCCTTCAAAGTCTTTTCTTTGATGAAATCATACTACTGTTGGCAACCAAATTGTAAAAATGTCACAGGACCACCTTAAATCGTGTCAATTAAAACCTGTCGGTTATTTTAAGAGTGAATCCTCTGACCTAAGCACTAAATATAACGCAAGTTCTGATTTCAATTTTATGATCCTGTCTTCGCTGATGAAGACAAACCTAGGCTCAAGATACTTTTCCCTAAGACTCTTTCAAACTCTTTGTTACTAATGACACTCTGCCTGGTCAGTATTATAATAAACTTCTAATTTGGTCAGCCATGTATTTTGGTTAGAATGAGAAGACTTAATAAGTATAACAAACGTTACAAACGAATGGTTTAGATAGATTCTTGCTGATGACATTTGTCAGCAAAACGCATCTTAGACGTCGGGAAAAAATGATGTCCTCTCGTAGATACACAACACCATTATCCAATACTGCAGCCAGAGGTACCTCTAATGAGCTACTTGGGAGTGCAATGGATAGACTAATTGGTTACTAGGTTATAACCAATGTCACCTGTCTAGTACTTAGTGGAGATATACCTCGCTCACGAATGGAAATAAGTTCCAAACTGGGGTCGTTTGTTTCCTGTAGACTGAACCCAACCAGATTACATAAAAAAATAGTCATTGAAAGAAGAATTCAACTAAAAGTTAATAGTTGGTATTAGATGGTTGGAGGTAACTGCCAGGAATCCCAGCATTGGACCTAGGTTCCGTGCTAGTTGGCACTCATCAGCAAAGCGTATCTGCAACCTTGAAGGAACTCCTTTC
This sequence comes from Trichobilharzia szidati, assembly GCA_944472155.2. Lineage (NCBI taxonomy): Eukaryota > Metazoa > Platyhelminthes > Trematoda > Strigeidida > Schistosomatidae > Trichobilharzia > Trichobilharzia szidati. The sequence continues at coordinate 15,090 of CALYDE020000217.1, forward strand.
CCTTCTGAGATTTGAAATGGCATCAGAGCTATTCGGGCTGGCGATTGAGTGCCAGCTAGCACGAAATCTAGGTCCAAGGCTTCCTGCCGATTGCCTTCAACCTTCTAATACCAGCAACTCAAAGTGCACCGCGATGGTGAGCCATCTAGTGGCACGGTGGCCACATTGCAAACCTGACTAATAGAATTCAGTCTACACCGAAGATAGGACTAGACACATTACACTAGTTACTAACTGGTGTCCAATCAAAAATAGGAGTTAATAGGCATTAACATGTACTTGGCTCAAATTTACGCCAATAAATTAATGAATCGCGGACCAACCAAATTTGATTAGCGATTCATTTTGAAACAGATGTTCATCGCAACGTATATTACGCATAGTAGAGAATAAACAGTGATAGTTCCTGGTAAATTATTTGTTTAGGAAGGTAGGTAGTTAGGTAACTAGTAAACAACCTGAGCAAACATTAAACATTTTTGTTCTCTGTAACACAAACATCAAACTGTTCGAGCGAAAGACAGACATTGTCAATATGGAATTTAACATCGGTCTGTAATAATCTAATTTGTCATTTTTTATGTTTGTAATAAAAGAAGAGATAAATAAAACTTGTGTTACGCAATTAAAGGTTGGTATAAAAGAGGGGAATAAGAAACAGTGTATATTTCGACTGCATCACTGCAACTGATTACCAGGTTATTTTCAACCAATGTTGGTTCTGGTTGTAAGACAGCTTTCACTTCTTTATCCAGTCAAGTCATAAAGTCATTGAGATCATGGAGTACTGACGCTTCTTGCTCCGGCAGCTATTCAATTTTGTTGACTAAACCTCTTACAATCAGCTGTCCATAACCTGCTGAAACGTATTTAGTGATTTAGAACACCTTAGACAACTCAGGTCTGAAAATTCAAGAATAAAAACACATGCGAAGCATATGATAACCTCTTTAATTAACAAGAGCTCATACTACTGACTGCCGGAGACACACCTGGTCCGGGTTCGACTCTCAACAGACCCGCCTCTGATCTTCACTAAGCCAGCAATGAGTCCAGCAAAAACAGGACGCTGGCTATTAGGCTAACAACCTCACCATGTGAAATCAAACATCACCACTGAAACATCATAGCTAGACATTGAAGCCCTGTAATCCACCCAGAGCTCAAAGAAATAAAAATAATCAATATCAAATTCCATTCAAAGAATCTTATTCCAATACAAAATAAACATGTTAAAAAGAGTTCAGAACGGTTCAAAGTACCCTCATTCTATCTAATGATATTATTATTTATTATTGTTATTCTCTTGGGTTTTGAGTGGAACATATGGCTTCAACAACAAATCTCCACTTTCTCCTATTTTCTGCTGTCCTAATCACCTGATTGCACAGTTGACCATAATCTCTCATCTCCTCCCTGCCACACGACCTCATGCATGTCACCCTCTCACCATAAACCTAATCGTCGCTCCCCATTTGGATTCCACTCGAGCGATGGCCTACATTGCGCGCGACATCATTCGACGGTCTCCTCAGTGTATGCCCAATCCATCTCCATTCTCTCTATATTTGTTGCGCAATCGCCTCTTGGTTGGTTTGACCCTAACCAGAGTTTCGTGTTGCTGATTCATTCTGGATGGCCTACTGATCCTCAGCAGTGATCTGGCGAAGGCAGCTGTTGATAAAACTCTTCAGTTGTCTGTTGGAAATGCTTTAAGTGAAGCACCAAGTTTCTCACCCATATAGAAGAACTGACTTACTTAACAATGATGTTGAATATCCCTGTCTTATCCTATATGCCTGAGTGCAACAGATGTTCAGACTGGTTTCAGGTTGATGAAGGTGTATCTTACTTTTCCGATTCTGTCGGCCTCGTTTTGACATCTTCATCCGTTCCGCTGGCCTGTGGTTGAAATGATACTTCCTAGCCAGATAAGTAAAGGAAGTGACCTCTGTCAAATCTCTCCCATTGATGGTGGTTGGTGCTGGCTGTTGTTACTGTTGCTAGTGGTTGGTTGGTTACCATCATCACCTCCTCCTTCTTTATGTTCACCTGGAGTCCTGTCTTCTCTAGCTGCTTCTTGAGCCAGTTTGCAGATTTTTGCCTGCAAGTCTTACAGTTTGTCTAATGAGAAGCAACTATATAGACTTCACACATTTCCATTGTTATTATTAGTGATTAAGGCAAGATCCCACTTCAGTATTCCAATGCTAATTTATCCCAGTTAATTCTTATCTCTAGAACTGGTCGGTTATTCATGGGGTCATAACCTGCTTTTTCGAAAGTCCATTCCTCACTTTAAATCATAAACTGCTGTGACTACATAATTTTCTGTTAATCCTTCGAAACCATTATTGTAAGTGTAGAACTTTGGCATTGTGGTAGAATTTAATTCCATATTAGATAAATTTATTTTAATAATCACACAGTGATGTAGTATTAAAATAAACTTAACTAATATGGAATTACCTTCCAAACTATAACCAAATCTCAAATATATTTTAACACTTTAAGAGTTATTAAATAATGCCGAGATAACCTTTTATTTATACTTTTGAATACTGAAAATAAATTTCTCACCAACACAGAGTTCGTAATCATTTTTCATCCTGTTAATAAATATTGAATCAATATTTTTAAAAATTTCCTCTACTGTTAGTCGGTTACTTCTAACATTTTTATGCATTCGCCAGGATTAAAAAAAGGAGACAGAAGTTTAATAATCTGAAATCAGTCTGGAAATCTACTGAACTCAGAATAAAGAACAAGATTCGAATTTTCCGTCCTAACTTCAAGTCACTCATTTGTTCTGTTTGGTTCAGAGATTTAGCGTGTCACCGAAAGCATTCCAAAAGGCTTCAGAATTTTATTGACAGCTACCTTTTCCCTATGATAAAGATCAGATAGTCAGCGGGAAGAGATTAGCGACGCAGAACACTGTCAAGCAACCAACCAGAAAGGAACCTACTGCTTGGTAAATATGGAGAAAATGGAGATTAGCTGAACAGTCGGTGAGAAGACTGTTGAATGACATCGCGCGCCAGGGAGGCCTTCCAGTGTAATATGAACAGGAAAGGAAGAGTTTAGCTTCAGTTTGAGGTTAACATGGAGGAGTTCTTGTGAGGAAGAGGTCAGAACTTATCGGCAATCATGAAGCCAGCTAAAGAGACCAGGATGAAGCGGAAATCTGCTGTTGAAGCCCAATTTTCCATTTGGAACCTAAAGGAAAAATAATATATTAATCACCTGGCTCTTACAATTCGTACACTGTGTAAAATGCCCATCTGATATATTCATATCATTTCACCCTGGCTAGTGGATACTACTCGTTCACATCAATCAGTAGCATATACGGCATTATTTTGCATAACTGAGTATAATGTAACTCTGAATAATGGATTTTGATGCGTGACCCCTGAGTATATTCCCTAAATTCACCAGTTTTGCCGGTAAGTAGCCGTAAATTTTGTTTGATAGTCACACATAGACAAAATGCTTCAAAGATAAACATATAAAATTTCATTTTCATGGTTCCAAGCTAAAATATGTGGCCTAATACCTCAGAAACACTTCGAGTTTACTCGCTTCTCAGTGATGCTCATTCAAACTGGCGTATTTAGGGGGTATGCTTTAGTATCCCATATTTCGATCGACACTGACGACTGGAATACATAACACTAGTTACCCTCTACTGATCAATCAATATTTCTTCCCTGAATAGTAATAATCTTTTCCACAACTTTCCCTCATAGATGTTACATTTGCGTGCTAATTATATTACATCTGACTGGCTTTTTCTTTATTCATCCAGTAGAGTAATGTGAAGGTGATAAGCACAATTATGTGTTATTCGCCACCATGGATGAAGAGGTTTCCTGCCGTTGCTACTACCGAGTTCTGTTATACAACCTTGTTATAAGAGTTTGAGCAGAGAGATGAATATAAGAACAAAACGTCCAGCGAAGAGTCTCTTTTCGGCGAATTCATTCACTTAGCTGTACAATCGCATTTATGTATAATTATTGTGTGTGTGAGTATGTGTGTACATTAGGATTGTCAAACAAAAATAAAATAAAAATTATTTAGGGTTACTGTTTACGTCATCAAAATGTTTCCAAAATGTGATGAATAATCAAATTATACCCAGGGGGTCGGTGAAGATTGGCAAGTATTGACAAGGATTGCGTAATGTCAAATAGGATGTTATTGGAGACACGTGTCCAAAAAATAAACTACGTAATAGGTAGAAAGTGTAAATAAAGGGTTGGTTAAAAAGAAGACATTACTAAAATGCCATATAAAAATTCGAAAAATGTCATAAAAGAATTATTAACAAAGTAGTAGGATTTGGTATAATACCCAAGGTAGAAGGAGAAGGTGGAGAGGTTTTTTCTGTGTGCATAAATCTGGGTCTTCTATCCGGATCGCCAAGGCCTCGGCAATGCGAAGTATACGGAAGCTTACCATTTTCGGGAGGCTTCTTTTGACTTGTATATGACTGTGAATGAATTCTTCCTGCATATTGAGTGACGTTTGTTCATTATATGATCGAATGTAGCACTCCTTAGTGATTCTGTGTTAACCATTCATAGCCAAGTGCGACAAAGTTCTTTGAATCTTATAGATAAAATACACATCGAAAGACCCATATATCTCGCTCCACATGAGCAAGTAAATTGGTAGATACACATAGAAGTGGGCTTTGGGGTTGTTGAAGAACAAAGGGTGGCTTGAGAATACCAGTCGTAATATAACAGCAGAGAATGTTCTTTTCAGGGCGTTAGAAATTCTTCTCTTTAGGATGTCGGCCAAAATGTCAACTTTGAACACTACATTCATGTATAGCATCTTCTTCTGCACATAGATGAATCGTTCTGTGTTGGT
>CALYDE020000218.1:0-20192 GCA_944472155.2 Trichobilharzia szidati
TGTGGAAGAATTCTGTTGTGATTGGTGGTTTCAATGTGTGAATTAACAGTAAGATTGCTAATAAAAGTAATGCTGGTGCGAATTATGAACTTTCAGAGATACCCAGCCCAGCAGAGTCACTTTAGTAATTTGATATAGTGCAATAGTTGATCTACTGTGAATTCTTTGTTTCTGAAATCGTCTTGTACAAAATCCTTTCATATGTTGGATTTTTCAAAGCAAAGCAAACACTTTAATCAGATGATTGTTTTGTTCGACTGTCTTGTTTTTTTCTTTGTTTGTGTTCACATGTTGTTTCCTTTAAATGTTTTATTTGAATGGCTTAAAGAGGTAAAATTAGTTAAGGCTAAGATTGTAAACTTGTTATTGATGGGTAAGGGTACACAGTTATCCCTTATCATAGACAGACATGTTGAAATTTTGAAGAGAGGATGTTCTGGCTCATATTGCCTAAACTGACATTTCGTTATCTTGCCTCCATAGCCCATGGGAGGAAGATGGAGGTTTTATGTGTTGAATAAAATAATTCATCTCAGACTGTTTCTTTAGTGAACGTGGAGACGGTTGGAGACTTTCAAGTGTTGAGTTGTGGGGATTTGAATAATTTGAACCTGAAAATATTTGGACTGTGTTTGTAAACTTAGGAGCACTTGGAGCTGTCTGCCTTTGCTCGGTGATGAGCTAGGGATTAGTTTGCGATGATGATCATCTTACCACCAGGGTGAATTCGAATGACTTGTAGATTTAAGTTATGTCAACTCTCGATGTTACGCTACTGATTTTCGCTTATCGCCGTGTTTTTCAGGTGGTATATATTCAGACGGTAACTTTTTTGGTCAGTTGCTTGATGATGTGGAGTGTAGATATTCAGACGAGAATATAAAGCGTTGTAGGCAATTGTAAATGGTATTTCGGATGAATGTTACTGAATTGATTAAATGCTTTTTATGAACTCGTCTTTCTTTATTTTCATTATATCTTAAGGCAGGTATTCAGCTTCGTTTTTCAGAATTTGAGCATCGTTTGTAATCGGTTTGATTTCACCAACATCTCTTGAACACATAGTGTTGTCTTTTAGTCAACGCAATGATTCAATCTCTCAATGAATTGATTAATTGGCTTCACACCAATGGTTTAGAGCTCTGCATTCACAGAGTGTGAATTATTTGAAACTTCGTTGCAGCTGTTCATCGGGATGAGGTTTTATTGTTGACTACTTCTATGCGGGTCTTATAAAGACGTGTTAGAGAACATCATCCAGCATGGCTGCAAAGAGGAGGCACTGGTTCAATCAGGAGCGCCATAACTGAACACCTCGTCAATACCTGTCACAGCATCTTAACTGACGCATCATACAAAGTCATTTGCAAAGTAAAAAAAAATCTGCCAAAGGCAGTGTGTTTCCGACTTCTTTGTACTTCAGAAGCTGTCGCCATGTACATCGAAAAGCCGAAACTGCGTGTTTAAAAGAAACCAGACCAGCCTTTACAACTACCGTGGACCTAGTTCGGTATGTTTCCTTATCCCTCAGTTTTTTTGTTTTGCTTTGTTCTCTGTGTGTGTATTTTTCTCTCTTTGTCTTCATTCAATTCATCCCATTTTTTCATTTATAAAATCAGTTTTTCTAAGTTTGTTTCCATGTTCCTCCTGGTCACACTTGTAATCCGTTTAGGATAACCATTTTACAATTATATTCTAATCCTGTGTAATTTTTTGTTTCTAAGCCTCTTGTAGTTCATATCAAGTTGAAAATAATTGTCAGCTTTTATTCGCCTTTAAAATTATTTCTGCGGTTATCAAGTATTAATTTTGCATACGTTCTAATCCTATGTAATATTGTCTCTAAGCCCCTTGTAATCTATATTCATACCTTCAAACTTTCATATGAAGTTGAAAATTATTATCACCTTCTTCGTTACTATGTGGAATTAAATAATTAATAATTGTATCCATGTAAACTTATGTATATAATTGCGATTGTACAGCTTTTGAGAATGAAATCGCCGGAAAGATCGTCATCTTTGCTGAACTTCTTGTTGTTTTCCCTCTATGTCAGATCAACTGTAATTTAGTGGCTCTTCTTGCCGTTATGGTGTGTGTGTATGTGCAAATGATTCAGTCTTTTATCTTAACTTTATGGTATTTATCAGATGTATGCACTATCATAAATTAAGTCTGCTTCTCTTATACACTTTTACAATTTGTGTTTCTCTTTGTAAATAGACATACTTATTGCTTTCACTATAGGTTGGACATCAAATTCCTCGTTATTATAATAATAATAATTATTATTATCTGTCACCATTTCCTTGGTCATCTTATAATCTCAAGCGTAATATGCAAACTACTGTTCAGTATTTGTACTTTCACCTTCAATTATTATTATTATTATTTCTGTCTGTCTGCTTTCGACATAGAACTTTGCACCAATGTGCAGCAGTTCGAGTCGCCACACTCCATGTATCACACAAAACAAGAGAAGAAAGTAGAAGAAATGTACAATAGCGACAGTAGACAGAGATATGAGACAAAGGAATAGTAATAACGAAGAGCAATACACTCCATTATGGATAAGATTTTATTTTGATACATCACACAGTGTTACACAGTAATATTAACTGATGACGTTTCGAGCACAAATTATTGCTCATAATCATATCAAGTTGTGTGAGTAATTTGATATGATTATGCATTAAATGCATTTAATTAAATTTTGTTTTTGTTCAACGACGATCCGACTTTAGAAACCTGTCAGTTGACCATTCCATGTAGGTTTTCTAAGAAATAACCTTATTAATGTTCCGTTGAGTCTTCTTTTAGTTTCACGTCAAGAAAAGGAACTCTGGATTCATCTTCTCTTTCAACAGTGAATTTCAATGTTGGATAGCGGTTGTATAATACCTGTAACAACCAACTGAAGTCACAATTTTTCTCACGAACGATGAAAATGCAAGGAATATAATTGAAAATTTTCAATGATCGGCTTTAAACGACCTTTCTCGGGGCTTATCACGGAGCACTCTGCTAGTAATGTACCCAAAGAAGGTCACATTGTAATGTCAACCTATCGTCTGTAAATGGTATTTAACAGCCGCAACTGTACAGCTAACGGAAATGAATTCACCGAAAAGAGCCTCTTTGTTGAAATAACTTTTAGTTCACTTCATTGAAATAGTTTTGATTTTCAGACAGAATGAGTAATAACTAAGTCTGTTTCTGTCGTTTTCAACGCATCAGTGATTCGTTTGTCTGACTGTTCATTCTTCCAGTTAAAGTATACCCAAAGTGCGCATTAAGGTTGTTGAACCAATAAAATGAAAGTAGGATGTGAGATTTATTTTTTCATCTTTTTGGCCGGGATTAATGAGTTGCTAGAGGCACACATTACCATGATTGAATTAGATTACTCTTGATCAAGTGGCTCTTTTTGTTATTACCGATATAAATAACTACTTTGATTTCAGGTGGAACATACGGATTCACCACCACCTTTTCATTGTTTCTGGCTGTCTCCCTTCACTTTCAACAGAATCCACGACTACCCACAAGCTTTCATTTTCTCTCAACACGGCTTCTTCCGTGCCACCCCCAGAACCGCACCCAACTCATTGGCTTTCATTCGGGTTCCATTAGACTGTGGACTGCTTCGCTCCCACGATAATTCTTCGTTGCTTACCCTTTCTTCTCGACTATCTGATCTTCAGCATAGAAAGCGGCTGTTGATCAAAGTCTGCAGTGATCTGTTGAAAATGTTCTAACTACACTTTACTTATTTTAGTCGGCCAACATATTGATTCAGAACTAATAATTCATTTTAATAGCCTGTATTCACCTTAGCCAAAAGTTCATTTGTTGTCTGCCCGTAAACGAACCTGTATTATGCCACCTTTATTCATGAACTAATCTCTGTTTGTCTATCCGTCTATCTGTTTTTACATGCTTTTTGTTAGGCATATTTCTTTGACTATAAAGATACTATCATATGTTGAATATATAAAATTCTTTGCAGAAACGATGAAGGAAATTTGTAGTTCAGGTGGCTGAATGATATTTTGATTTAGCTGCGTTGGATTTTCTGGTTTAACTTTGAAGTAGCTTTCATTGTGTTTCTTGACAAAATCCCTTCACTACTAACTCCAATATGATGTCAGCTTTTGCAATTCTACGTGAGGTTATCAGTCATCTCTTCCAATTAGCTTAAACGTGATTGGTTGTTTCCAGAGATTTTTTCATCCTTCTGTTAAACTGTATTGGTAACGATTATTTTGTTGACTGAAAACTGGATGTTTTGTCTATGTGACGACCTCCTTTCTTATTGTTTGATGGATCTAACTCATGCCAGATTGTCTGCCGAGAGGTGATCAGTCCGAGTATCAGGCTTGTAGAAATCTCGGTGTTTCTGTTGCCCAAGGTTTTTACTTTTTTCCAGTGGTATTGGTTTTTATAGTTTTCCACTGATATGAAGGAATGATTATCATTTACCTCATTGCTACTTCATTAAATTTCATTCTGTTGCCTCATCTTTTTCAGGTGTACCAGTACTACACGATGAGGGCGATGAAGAAGGCTAGCGACATATGTAGAACACCTCTAGGATATTAAGCAATAAAACTATACCTTTTAAAAAACACTAATATTGTTCCAAAGTGGAAACTAAACACATCAAATTGAATATTGTACCACAACCAAACATTTTAAATAAAAGTTTTGTTTGTATGACTACTATTAGTCCTTGGACGTGTAAACTGAAACAATCTTTTTTAAGGATATGTAAAGTCAGCAAATGATTTCTGGTGTTATAACAAAAAAGCTACAGACAGCTATTACCATGACGCGGTGGTCAGGCTGGGACATCACGATAACCCTCTACGAGCTGTGCTGGACGTAACGAATATAAATCCAAAAGCCTTTAACATGACTTTGTGTAAATCCGTCGCACTGAGTTGGAGGGGTGTTAGGTCGAAGTCGGGTTGTAAATTATCTTCCTGGGGCGACTAGCAAGCCAGTAATGCTGGTACTCTATATTAGAGAAGGCGTTAAGAAAAGTCCACCTCAAAATATTTGTATCCGAAATTACGTCGCAGCGGTCCGTAGTCAGCTGCAAATTCTCTATATAAACACAACTCCGTACTGGTAATGTGTGATGGGCTTCCAGCAGTCGTCGTTTGGGCTTTTTGGTCATGGAACACTAATTCTCCTTCTGTTTCATTTAATAATAGAATAACCTCTGGATACAGTAACCTACACATATGGTTGTGAGATCACGTCGAAACAAAATATGCTCATCAATGATCTGTACCCTGTCCGAATTTCCACAGACATTGAAATTCAATTACTACCTATCTTCAAACATAACAGTGATCAATAACTCGAATAATCTTCTTGCTTGAGTTTATTGATATAAGAATGGAACTTGTGCTCTGTCGCAGAGTATAATGGAACTGCTTGAGTTTAGTTTGTGCAGAGTATAACAGAATGGAGAGTGACAGAGAGATTGATAGCTAAAGCTTCATTTATCGAATCGATTGACAATAAATGCAATGAGAATTATTCAATACCTGCCTAACAGGGCATCTGGAAAATTCTGCTACTTTATAGACAAAAGGGAAACAAGAACGAGGACTGTAAGGGTAATCGAGTTTCGATATTCTGTTAGAACTGAACAACAATAAATTGTATCCGAAATGCCATCATCCATTATTAATTGTACTGTTCCACTGTATGTGATAAATCACCCATTCAAGAAATTAGTGTGGAATTACATACTAACCACAACATTGTCCAATCCTTATATACGTATATATTCTTAGTGATGTCCAAGCAATGTGCAGCAATTATTCGTGACTGATGAAACTGCCTAGGTTAGATGTGAAGCCAGCATACTCATAGACAATATGAAACTCTATTTGGTGTTTCTATTACGTTTACAATATTAGCCAAGCATATGAAATTGGTTTCTTGATGTACAATAAGATGAACTTGTATTTGGCACCCATTAAAGCATGGTCGAAGTCCAGGCATGTACTCCAGAAGGAGTAGCAGCCATGTATGCATCCACGTGATTAATCTGAATCCAAGCTTGATTGGCAGAGGTGGGATGCCATCCAGCGCTACAGCGACGGAGGTACCGGAAGTGGGGGCTGGTTAGAAATAAGTTGTGACCTGCGCAAAGCTACTAGGAACTAGAGACGCTCCTCTTTAGGATATCTGCTGCTAAGTCTCCACAGATTCATAGTTAGCATTTTTTTGGTACGGAACAGCATTCTTCTCTTTTTGGTTTTTGTTTCATGTTGGTCTTAGCAACTCGTGCCAGGTGTCAATCAGAGTCAGGATATTTTTGAGAAGTAAGTCCTTATAAACAGTCAGTGTTGCGATTGCTTCTGAACACCCGAGTGAATGAAGTGATAAGAGCTCTTTGTGAGCCATCGATATCTAACTAATATAGTTGGCCATTCCGTAACTGTTTGTTTCCTATGGGTAGATCCTTTAAGAGTCGCATAATTTCTTCTTCTCACCTGTACGTCCAGAAACGCAGTGTTTCATTGATTTTCTATTTCCAATGTGAATTTAATTAAAAACTGGCTTTTTTTGAACACTTGTAACTTTAGGTCACAAGAACCACGACGGACCATAAAACTACCGTCGATGCCCCCATTTTACAACAGTAATTTATTCACAGTTAATTTCACAACTCCTTTTCAAAAAACGGTAATAGAGCACTTTACCAAAATTGCACCAGCAGGTGCACACAATAAACCCAACTTTTAATATGCAAAATAAGAACAAACAACGGAGTCCAACAATTCCTATATTCTGTGATCTCAAGACGTCATTAGACACCATCGACCGAGATGTGATGGTGTGGCAGTGTTTGGCCATGAAGGCAGTGAGGAAAAAGTATATCGCACTAACCAAGGCACTTGACTCAAACTCACGAAGCTATGTAAGAGCCCACGGAGAGTTTTCATCTCAGATGACTACAACCACCAGTGGTGTCCGGCAGGGATGCCCGCTGTCCTCATTTTTGTTTAACTTCATCACAGACGTACTAATTGACTTTAGTGACATAGGGAGTGACTTGTTACCACGAAACAGTCTCGTCAAAATAGAGTGAGAGTGTGACAGTCCTCCTGGGTGAAGACGCTGATAAAATGCAGTCTTCTGAACAAATTGAACAGAAATCTTCAAATGTCTGACATACGATTCTATCCTGTCATTTGTAAGACGATGCTACAGGGCTGTACTACCCTGACAACTAGTTCAGGAATGTGGAGTGAAATGGTAGAGTAAGCTGGCGACCTCATCTATTTGGGAAAATGCATTATCCTCAATGGACTGATTGTCAACGGAATGTCAGAACGGTTATGTGTAGACTGTTTATTAGACAAGGAGAGTAAGTCTGCCGATGGGGTTGTGAAGGTGAATCTATTCAGACGGTTAGGACATGTCTTGAGCATCTCAGGGCACAGCCATTTCTGATGAGCGACGTTAGCCAACCTAGGAATAAGTTGGAAAACAGGCACCAGTGGTCAAACCAAAACCTAGCATCAGTTCGTGAAATCTTCGACAGTTACTTTGAGCCACGTAGGGAAGTGGTAGGCTGTCTGGTTTAAGTTCCTCGGGATTCTGAGATCTAAAAGCTGGAGGCTATTGGAGATATAGCTAGAAATTATTGTCAATGGCGTGGATGTATTTACTCCTCGTGATGTCCCATATGCATTAAACCCTAATGTATTTCCATGTGAATTTCCTCCCCCCACCCCTCCATAATTCTGTTGGTGATAGTACTTTTGAATCCCTTTCTCTACTTACTTCTTTCAATGAATCATTTTCAAGCTTTGTAAGAAAATCTGTTAAAATTGAACCTAATGGGAAGCCATGACAATACTGTCGTTTTGTTTGTAATAAAGGTTGTTGAATGTGAAGAAGTGTACTTTCATAATGCATCTTACAAGCAGATCTTTGAGACTAATGATTGGAATTCCAACATCGAATTGCTTTTTATTATTTGCTGTCATACAAATTACAGTCTCCATAAGCGCTGCATTGATGAAGAGTGATGTGACATATAACGACAGCATTTGGTTCCCATCTACATTTACATCGTGTATTTCAGAAGTGAATTCAAAGATGACCTTAACACTAAAATTTATCACTTTCTTGTGTAATGGTGTGAGGAGTTCAGGAAGCCTCTCCATTGTAGGTGGAATTATACATGTTTAAGACCATACGCAGAAGAACTCTTGGTTGATGTACTTAAGGCATACCATTCAGTCGTAAAGTATAAGCTCCTGTAGGTTTAAATTTGTAGACTACCTCAGAGACTACTCCAATTTTTCTCAGCTCTTTCACGTGTTCGTTAACTGCTTTCAACCTTTCCGTCTAAATCTGTTGAGCTGTTAAGCTTTCGCAATTTCATCTCATCTTGTCAACGTACTCACATTTACTTTCCAGTACTATTCAGGCTCCTGATGATCTCTACGGAGGATTTCGCGGCTTTCATCCATCCATGCTCTTGATTATCGAAGAGAGTAAAGTACCACTTCTCAGATGTCATGTTGGATAGATAGAGTAGAGGGTGGCACATTGAAAAGGTCGACCTATCGAAAGCAAACCTTTTTACAGGGCAGTAAACCACTGGCTTAACCAGTCAGGTACCTCTAGGTAGATGGTAGACATATCCCAACCATCCTCCGTACTCCAGAAAATTTGCTCTGAAAATACAGCTGATAAAGACGTGGGAAATTTTCGAGCAACACTCTTAAGTGGGAGATACTCTAGAAGGCCTGTTAAGAGAAACATGAAGAAAGAAACCACTCCTAGACAAATCATAGAGCCAAAGAAGACATTGTTTATGAGTTCTGCATTCGAAGGTGACACTAATGCTGAACTGATTAAAACCTTTCCATACAAGTGTACTTTACACTTTCTGACTCACACTCAGTATTTCCCAACCAGATAATGCGTCAACGATAAACTACTGAATATGTCCACCTCTATATGAACCAACTGTTTCTCATGCTCTTGGAGAACTGACTATTTCGGACTTTGTAAACGTGTTCTTCGCGAACGCATAAGTGAACAGTACCCGGCGTGGCTGAGAAGGAAAAACGGAGGATGACGAAGTCTTTGGTTCGTGAACACTTTCTAGAGTCAGGTCATTCAGTCCCACAGGACTTCTCTTCTAAAGTAGTCTATAGGACCAAATTCAGTCATTCGAAATGTTTACGTTTTCTCCACCTATGTATACTCGAAGCTCTACCTATTATATGGACAAAAGCTAAACTATGTATTCAAAAACGTTTTGTGAAACTCCTTCCTCTACCCTGGTCATAGTAATGATCTTTCTGTTCTGTTCTACTTTGCCATTTGAACTCCTTCCATCCATCTACGCCCACCTCATTGTTATCATCATTATAGCATTTTGAATTTTTGGACAGCACAACCTACGTTTGATAATACTTGAAACCAATTCACTTCTATTTAAAAATCATTGAAAATTTTGTAATTCATCCACTTCAAGTCTACCTCGTTAAATGTCATGTTAATTACCTTTCATCTTGTATCTTATGGTATATAAACTGAATAGTTCTAAATACTACTACTACTACTGCACGTGTTTGCTCTGACATTCATTTACTGCTTATAGTCATATAATCCATGAAATTATGGTCCGAATCTCTAAAAAGCGTGTTCGTAGAAACACAATTGTTTTAGATAGCGGCTCAACCTCGGTTATAACTGCATTATATTTTATATTTTTGATTTACAGCTTGATTCCACACCGTATTTTCAGTACAAGTGTGGAATTTTCAGCAAGGATATCGGTAGCCCAAATTCAGGCCGACCATAGATATCGGGTGTGCGCCGGCAGGGGATCGAACCCCGGACCATGTGCATGGTCGGCGAGAGTCCTAACCACTGTGCCACCGACCACCCTGTAATAAAACATTAACTACTAACTCACAAAATGGCTTGAGTGCAATTCTCACTCCTGTTATACAGGTGAAAGATGTTCTGTTAGAGAACTCTGAGTTCTGTAAATTAAACCTACATGCGAAAGATATCCAGAGGCAAGTAAGTGAACTTCAGGAAAAATTAGGTCAGTTTGATAGTATGTCACTGCCAATCTCAAATATCACGGAGAGCCGTTCTGATATTGGCCAGGCTAAGTCTTTACTGGATGCAACTCAAAACAAGCTTTCGGATTTAGACTCAATAGCCTGTCTGCTAAAAAACAATCCTAAAGTGTCTTCAGACATCGTAAATAAGGCTGAAAATCTGATTGACTGCTTGGCTGCGGAGGTGATGAAGCGTATAGCCTCTTCTCACCAGGCTATAGTTTACAACGTCCCAGATTCTCTGCATCTGAAGACTGTACAACACAAAATCCTGATTTGTTGCGGCATGACTAGTGTTCCATGTGAATGCAAAGGACTTCGTAAAAAGTCTAACCAGACTAATTGTCCCATCATTTTTAATTTCAGTAATTCCCTTGATTCCAGTAAGTTTACTAAATGTCAGGATCACCTAAGACTGAATAGCAGTTATAAGTCTATAACCATAGCTCAGGATAAAACACCGTGTCAGCGCAGAATAACGCGTAGTAATAACCTGGTCACCTCCCCTAGCTTAGATTTACCAAAAAAGGACCGTGCACAACAACAGTCACCTAATGCTGACATTAGCATTCAGCAAACTACACAACAACCACGCTTACCAATGGAACTAGGAACTGATTTCGATAGCAGTACCCCTGTAAATAGCGTCTCACCGAAAGATGTTAAAATAGGTAGAACTGCTGCAAGCTGTTCTAAGAAATTCTTACCCAAACGTGGTAACCTCACCACGATGAACAAGTTTTGCCGGGTTGAGACTAATGATGGGGAAGAATACTTTGTATTCAATAAGCTTGCTGAGAGTAAGAGTATCAACAAACCCACACTTAATACGAAGAAATCCTCTCTAAACACAAGTATATTTGGTGGTTTTCAGGGTACTCCACCTTATAGAAACTTAGGCACCAAAACTCCCAAAGTCTTGCAACCGAAGCACCTTACCCCACAATATTCTTCTAGTTATGAAAACAACACGAGGGTGTATACCGATATGACGGATAGCACATGGATGGATAGACCTTCTGATGCTATGCTTTTTAACCGTCAACACAGGCCCAACATCTACTATCCTTATATCCAGGAACACATAGTAAATTTTCCAAGTGTCCCGAATCACTGGTACGACCCATGGGACCTAGGACCACCTCACTGCACTCTAACCCCGATGTACAGACACCCAGTCTGACCCTCCCTCTATCATTCACAAACTCTTACGTTGCTGACACACAAACAGAATTAGGTTATGGTGATATGCTAAGGCAGTTTGTAGTATCCCGTGACTTATTCACGATATTGCTAATTAATGCACGTTCCTTAATCAATAAGATATCTGAACTAAGGACATTATTATTTATCGCCAAGCCTACTGTAGCTCTGATTACTGAATCATGATGCTCATACTCTGTACTTGATGTGCATATAGACATAGATGATTACACTGTACACCGTGCAAACAGAGACTGCAAGCGTGGTGGAGGATGTCTCATATATATACATAACTCATTCGTAGTCAGTAAGGTGGAATATGAAATACTGAACGAGGTACCTGATTCACTCTGGGTCGTCTTACAAGGAGATAAGTACAAGCTTCTCATAGGCTGTGTTTATCGAGCACCAAGCTCAACTAGAGAAACTGATGCGTTATTAGCTAAGTCATTCGCACATGCCTGCTCGTTTAGTACCAATTACAAAATAATTGCAGGGGACTTCAATCTTCCAGAAGTCAATTGGTTAAGTAGTTCCGGCCCCCAACGCTTCGAAGAATTACTTGCCACTATCGATTGTTATGGATGGCAGCAATATGTCCAGACACTTACTCGTGGCTACAACATGTTGAACGGTTACTGCGCAGTTAGTAGTTAAAACATCTTTAAGAGTAAAAGATAGAATAGTTTTCAGTACTGGAGCAAATTAAGTCAAAATCTACGGAGTAGAGTGTAGTGGATAGTGGTACGATTAGGGATAAGGTTAGGCTGAATTCGTCGGTGGTATAGCGGTTAGGACGCTCGCCGACCATGCACATAGTCCGGGGTTCGATCCCCGCCCGACGCACTCCTTTACCCCGCTAAGCCAGAAATAATGCTGATGAAGAGGAAAGGTTGGGTATGAGGCTAGCAACCCCATCCTGTAAAATAAACACTGCTACATAATCTTCAAGCCACTAGCTTGAAGCCCTATGTTCCACTGGGGAACATGAAGGAAAAAAAATAGGTTGAATGAACTTGGGGAAAATGGTGGGTTGGCTGAGTTTGTCATTGATAGGTTTTCCTGGCCACTTTACATATGGCATGCTGTAGACATTACAAAGTACCAGTTTGGCTTATATTATGAAAAAAGCTATCACGACTAATTTAGGATTGTACATCCTGGATAATTATAGATGGACTTATGAGTTTATAAACCCGATTGATGAATTACTAATAGGATCTCTAATAAGCTGTATAACCAAATTTTAGGTCAAGCCATGTGGGAAACATTGAGCTGCTTTTATTGAGTTTTGGATGCGGTACAGTGGCTGGGGCAAATGAGTTTCCTCAAATGGGGGTTATTGCACTGAAGTCTGTAGTACTAAAGTTAGTTGAACAGCCTATATGGGTAAAGTATGGATAAGTAGACCGAAGCTCTTTTGTTGACAAGAAATCGTTAAGGAGACGCTGGAATTCAGTAGGAGATCGGCAACTACGTACAATAAGTGGAAGTTCGTTCCATAATGCACTGTACTGTATTTTGAAGAAACGTGATCGCAGTTTTGTCCGGTACCGGGTTATGGATAGAGTATTTTCATGATTTCTAAGGGTATATATGGTTAAATTGCTGAAAGCTATTGGATAACTGCTTTTGATGTAGCCGTGTAAAGGGCGAAAGAGGAATGTAAGGTTGAGTTTCAGGCGCCTTAACCAAAGTGGCTGAAGTCCATATATTTTGCACCTATCCGCGTAAGTCAGTCCTTCATGTTTGTGTAATAGGCGTCGTGTGAAACTTCGCTGAATATTTTCAATACGAACCCTGTCATACCCATTCATGAAACCGAAGACAATTGTGCAGTATTCAATTACTGGACGGACCATGACTTTGTATAAAAGGACTTAAACTCGGTTGTGTACATTTTTCGATGTAACAAGCCTGTGTGTCTTCGGCATTTAGAAACAAGTGCTCTTGCGTACTGACTGAATGTTAAGTTCTGTGAGTAGGTAACTCCCAGGTCTTTTATGGAATTGAGGGTTTGGAGAGAGGAGTCACCTAGGTGTAACCTGAAATACGAGTGGGAGTTATTGAAATATAGGGCACCACACTTATCAGAATTGAATGGCAGTTGCCAATCAGTGCTCCAGTTATGTAACCTATCCAGATCATCTTGAATATGTGTGAATCCCTCGTTCAGTGTAGAATGGGGGAAGCTGTATACAATGTACTCTGGCAACCACTTTCCTCACCAAAACGGTATCATGAATTTTTTAACATAATAGAAACAACAGACTGGCAACAACACATACAGCATCCTACCAGGCTATCTAAGATTTTAGATTTAGTTTTCACTAATGTTATCATCCCCACTACCCTTCGAGTAGGTAAAAAGTTTCCTGGTAGCGACCACAGAGTAGTATTTGGTACATTCAATATTTGCACTAGCATGAGTTCGACAATAAGCGCCAACAAAGTATTACTCAGGGGTAACAGACATGCTCAGTGGGATGACCTGAAACCATACCTACGCACCCTAAACTGGGAGCCATACCTTACATACACTTCGGCTATAGAGACAAAAAAATTACTCTATGAAAACCTAGGATTTGCACACGACTTCATCGCTTCAGCAAGACTTGTGAAAACGAGGCCTAAACAGCCTGACTTCATCCCCGTAAAGATTCGAAACCGACTGAGTAAGCATGCTAGGCAATTCTACAGATGTAGTGACTTTTTATCACTCATTACACTCAAGCAAACTTATGATTTATACAAATCTAATCAGTTATCTGAGTCCATCAAACTAGAACGCATCCTCCTTTCACGGCCCGATAATACAGGCATTGGTAAAACTAATTAAGTCACGAATTAACAACAACAGAATAAGTATCCCTAACTTATTACTAGATGGAGAAAATGAATACGAAGACCCACAGGAGATATGCGAGTTATTCAGCTCCCACTTTTCTAGCTACTTTACTAGAATTCCATCTATCTTGTTGAAAAGAGGTGGTGAGGACATACCCATTATCCTCCTAAAGTTTTTCAATCTGTCCTTAAATAATGGCAGTTACCCAGTGTGCTGGAAGCTGTCGTTTATAACCCATAGGCACAAACTAGGACCAAATTCTAATATCGAAAACTACCGACCGATCAATATCACGTCAGTAGTTTCCAGGGTTATGGAAAAGGTTATAGGGCAAGATATTGCTTCATACCTCCACCTTCACGAATTGTTTACTCCAGCACAACACGGCTTATTGAAAAGTCGATCATGTTGCACCTGCCTACTTGACTACTTTGATGATGTTACCGCTAAGTGAGATCATAGTTTGCTTGTCACAACCCTCTTCTTTGACTTCAAAAAAGCCTTTGATAAAGTCCCACACAAGAGACTAATCCTTAAGCTAAAGTTGTACGGTTTCCACGATCTCTTGTTATCCTGGCTCATTTCTTCCTTGGAAGATCGTTCTCAAGTTGTGAAATTTGCAAATAATTACTCATCACCCAGACCTATACGAAGTGGAGTGATTCAGGGTAGTGTAGTAGGTCCATTGCTTTTCGTAATCTACATTGACAACATCTTCAGCGTAATCAAGCATGGTACCCCATACCTCTTTGCTGACGATTTAAACATTGTATACAGCTTCCCCCATTCTACACTGAACGAGGGATTCACACATATTCAAGATGATCTGGATAGGTTACATAACTGGAGCACTGATTGGCAACTGCCATTCAATTCTGATAAGTGTGGTGCCCTATATTTCAATAACTCCCACTCGTATTTCAGGTTACACCTAGGTGACTCCTCTCTCCAAACCCTCAATTCCATAAAAGACCTGGGAGTTACCTACTCACAGAACTTAACATTCAGTCAGTACGCAAGAGCACTTGTTTCTAAATGCCGAAGACACACAGGCTTGTTACATCGAAAAATGCACACAACCGAGTTTAAGTCCTTTTATACAAAGTCATGGTCCGTCCAGTAATTGAATACTGCACAATTGTCTTCGGTTTCATGAATGGGTATGACAGGGTTCGTATTGAAAATATTCAGCGAAGTTTCACACGACGCCTATTACACAAACATGAAGGACTGACTTACGCGGATAGGTGCAAAATATATGGACTTCAGCCACTTTGGTTAAGGCGCCTGAAACTCAACCTTACATTCCTCTTTCGCCCTTTACACGGCTACATCAAAAGCAGTTATCCAATAGCTTTCAGCAATTTAACCATATATACCCTTAGAAATCATGAAAATACTCTATCCATAACCCGGTACCGGACAAAACTGCGATCACGTTTCTTCAAAATACAGTACAGTGCATTATGGAACGAACTTCCACTTATTGTACGTAGTTGCCGATCTCCTACTGAATTCCAGCGTCTCCTTAACGATTTCTTGTCAACAAAAGAGCTTCGGTCTACTTATCCATACTTTACCCATATAGGCTGTTCAACTAACTTTAGTACTACAGACTTCAGTGCAATAACCCCCATTTGAGGAAACTCATTTGCCCCAGCCACTGTACCGCATCCAAAACTCAATAAAAGCAGCTCAATGTTTCCCACATGGCTTGACCTAAAATTTGGTTATACAGCTTATTAGAGATCCTATTAGTAATTCATCAATCGGGTTTATAAACTCATAAGTCCATCTATAATTATCCAGGATGTACAATCCTAAATTAGTCGTGATAGCTTTTTTCATAATATAAGCCAAACTGGTACTTTGTAATGTCTACAGCATGCCATATGTAAAGTGGCCAGGAAAACCTATCAATGACAAACTCAGCCAACCCACCATTTTCCCCAAGTTCATTCAACCTATTTTTTTTCCTTCATGTTCCCCAGTGGAACATAGGGCTTCAAGCTAGTGGCTTGAAGATTATGTAGCAGTGTTTATTTTACAGGATGGGGTTGCTAGCCTCATACCCAACCTTTCCTCTTCATCAGCATTATTTCTGGCTTAGCGGGGTAAAGGAGTGCGTCGGGCGGGGATCGAACCCCGGACTATGTGCATGGTCGGCGAGCGTCCTAACCGCTATACCACCGACGAATTCAGCCTAACCTTATCCCTAATCGTACCACTATCCACTACACTCTACTCCGTAGATTTTGACTTAATTTGCTCCAGTACTGAAAACTATTCTATCTTTTACTCTTAAAGATGTTTTAACTACTAACTGCGCAGTAACCGTTCAACATGTTGTAGCCACGAGTAAGTGTCTGGACATATTGCTGCCATCCATAACAATCGATAGTGGCAAGTAATTCTTCGAAGCGTTGGGGGCCGGAACTACTTAACCAATTGACTTCTGGAAGATTGAAGTCCCCTGCAATTATTTTGTAATTGGTACTAAACGAGCAGGCATGTGCGAATGACTTAGCTAATAACGCATCAGTTTCTCTAGTTGAGCTTGGTGCTCGATAAACACAGCCTATGAGAAGCTTGTACTTATCTCCTTGTAAGACGACCCAGAGTGAATCAGGTACCTCGTTCAGTATTTCATATTCCACCTTACTGACTACGAATGAGTTATGTATATATATGAGACATCCTCCACCACGCTTGCAGTCTCTGTTTGCACGGTGTACAGTGTAATCATCTATGTCTATATGCACATCAAGTACAGAGTATGAGCATCATGATTCAGTAATCAGAGCTACAGTAGGCTTGGCGATAAATAATAATGTCCTTAGTTCAGATATCTTATTGATTAAGGAACGTGCATTAATTAGCAATATCGTGAATAAGTCACGGGATACTACAAACTGCCTTAGCATATCACCATAAACTAATTCTGTTTGTGTGTCAGCAACGTAAGAGTTTGTGAATGATAGAGGGAGGGTCAGACTGGGTGTCTGTACATCGGGGTTAGAGTGCAGTGAGGTGGTCCTAGGTCCCATGGGTCGTACCAGTGATTCGGGACACTTGGAAAATTTACTATGTGTTCCTGGATATAAGGATAGTAGATGTTGGGCCTGTGTTGACGGTTAAAAAGCATAGCATCAGAAGGTCTATCCATCCATGTGCTATCCGTCATATCGGTATACACCCTCGTGTTGTTTTCATAACTAGAAGAATATTGTGGGGTAAGGTGCTTCGGTTGCAAGACTTTGGGAGTTTTGGTGCCTAAGTTTCTATAAGGTGGAGTACCCTGAAAACCACCAAATATACTTGTGTTTAGAGAGGATTTCTTCGTATTAAGTGTGGGTTTGTTGATACTCTTACTCTCAGCAAGCTTATTGAATACAAAGTATTCTTCCCCATCATTAGTCTCAACCCGGCAAAACTTGTTCATCGTGGTGAGGTTACCACGTTTGGGTAAGAATTTCTTAGAACAGCTTGCAGCAGTTCTACCTATTTTAACATCTTTCGGTGAGACGCTATTTACAGGGGTACTGCTATCGAAATCAGTTCCTAGTTCCATTGGTAAGCGTGGTTGTTGTGTAGTTTGCTGAATGCTAATGTCAGCATTAGGTGACTGTTGTTGTGCACGGTCCTTTTTTGGTAAATCTAAGCTAGGGGAGGTGACCAGGTTATTACTACGCGTTATTCTGCGCTGACACGGTGTTTTATCCTGAGCTATGGTTATAGACTTATAACTGCTATTCAGTCTTAGGTGATCCTGACATTTAGTAAACTTACTGGAATCAAGGGAATTACTGAAATTAAAAATGATGGGACAATTAGTCTGGTTAGACTTTTTACGAAGTCCTTTGCATTCACATGGAACACTAGTCATGCCGCAACAAATCAGGATTTTGTGTTGTACAGTCTTCAGATGCAGAGAATCTGGGACGTTGTAAACTATAGCCTGGTGAGAAGAGGCTATACGCTTCATCACCTCCGCAGCCAAGCAGTCAATCAGATTTTCAGCCTTATTTACGATGTCTGAAGACACTTTAGGATTGTTTTTTAGCAGACAGGCTATTGAGTCTAAATCCGAAAGCTTGTTTTGAGTTGCATCCAGTAAAGACTTAGCCTGGCCAATATCAGAACGGCTCTCCGTGATATTTGAGATTGGCAGTGACATACTATCAAACTGACCTAATTTTTCCTGAAGTTCACTTACTTGCCTCTGGATATCTTTCGCATGTAGGTTTAATTTACAGAACTCAGAGTTCTCTAACAGAACATCTTTCACCTGTATAACAGGAGTGAGAATTGCACTCAAGCCATTTTGTGAGTTAGTAGTTAATGTTTTATTACAGGGTGGTCGGTGGCACAGTGGTTAGGACTCTCGCCGACCATGCACATGGTCCGGGGTTCGATCCCCTGCCGGCGCACACCCGATATCTATGGTCGGCCTGAATTTGGGCTACCGATATCCTTGCTGAAAATTCCACACTTGTACTGAAAATACGGTGTGGAATCAAGCTGTAAATCAAAAATATAAAATATAATGCAGTTATAACCGAGGTTGAGCCGCTATCTAAAACAATTGTGTTTCTACGAACACGCTTTTTAGAGATTCGGACCATAATTTCATGGATTATATGACTATAAGCAGTAAATGAATGTCAGAGCAAACACGTGCAGTAGTAGTAGTAGTATTTAGAACTATTCAGTTTATATACCATAAGATACAAGATGAAAGGTAATTAACATGACATTTAACGAGGTAGACTTGAAGTGGATGAATTACAAAATTTTCAATGATTTTTAAATAGAAGTGAATTGGTTTCAAGTATTATCAAACGTAGGTTGTGCTGTCCAAAAATTCAAAATGCTATAATGATGATAACAATGAGGTGGGCGTAGATGGATGGAAGGAGTTCAAATGGCAAAGTAGAACAGAACAGAAAGATCATTACTATGACCAGGGTAGAGGAAGGAGTTTCACAAAACGTTTTTGAATACATAGTTTAGCTTTTGTCCATATAATAGGTAGAGCTTCGAGTATACATAGGTGGAGAAAACGTAAACATTTCGAATGACTGAATTTGGTCCTATAGACTACTTTAGAAGAGAAGTCCTGTGGGACTGAATGACCTGACTCTAGAAAGTGTTCACGAACCAAAGACTTCGTCATCCTCCGTTTTTCCTTCTCAGCCACGCCGGGTACTGTTCACTTATGCGTTCGCGAAGAACACGTTTACAAAGTCCGAAATAGTCAGTTCTCCAAGAGCATGAGAAACAGTTGGTTCATATAGAGGTGGACATATTCAGTAGTTTATCGTTGACGCATTATCTGGTTGGGAAATACTGAGTGTGAGTCAGAAAGTGTAAAGTACACTTGTATGGAAAGGTTTTAATCAGTTCAGCATTAGTGTCACCTTCGAATGCAGAACTCATAAACAATGTCTTCTTTGGCTCTATGATTTGTCTAGGAGTGGTTTCTTTCTTCATGTTTCTCTTAACAGGCCTTCTAGAGTATCTCCCACTTAAGAGTGTTGCTCGAAAATTTCCCACGTCTTTATCAGCTGTATTTTCAGAGCAAATTTTCTGGAGTACGGAGGATGGTTGGGATATGTCTACCATCTACCTAGAGGTACCTGACTGGTTAAGCCAGTGGTTTACTGCCCTGTAAAAAGGTTTGCTTTCGATAGGTCGACCTTTTCAATGTGCCACCCTCTACTCTATCTATCCAACATGACATCTGAGAAGTGGTACTTTACTCTCTTCGATAATCAAGAGCATGGATGGATGAAAGCCGCGAAATCCTCCGTAGAGATCATCAGGAGCCTGAATAGTACTGGAAAGTAAATGTGAGTACGTTGACAAGATGAGATGAAATTGCGAAAGCTTAACAGCTCAACAGATTTAGACGGAAAGGTTGAAAGCAGTTAACGAACACGTGAAAGAGCTGAGAAAAATTGGAGTAGTCTCTGAGGTAGTCTACAAATTTAAACCTACAGGAGCTTATACTTTACGAC
>CALYDE020000219.1:0-20266 GCA_944472155.2 Trichobilharzia szidati
CAAATCTTAAAACATTTCATACAATATTCACAATGGATATCAAATGCATAAATGTAGGCATTAGTGAAAATCATGTTTGTAAAATCTCAGCGAAATTAAAATGAGTAATTCCAGCGTTTCGTTTGGCAAACTAGTCCGAAATTCTGCAGGGAAATTAATCGAAATTAACATAACAGAGGCCTACACATAAATAGGACATCTCTTGTTTTTGAAAACTTTGTCCAATCATATGAGTCATGAAACAGGTATCAACATGTATAATAAATAAAATTGTATGAAGTATGATCAAAATGTGACCTCAGACTTTCGAAAATCAGTCTGCTTTTGGTAAACACTGTGATCAGAGTGTACTTTTTATCAGACTATGTTCGACTAAAGTTCATGGTGGTAGATAGCTGAATATAAAAATATATATGCGTATATGCAGTATACAGTGGTGTGTGTGTGTGCACTTGCGTGCATGTGTTTGTGGGTAAACATTCGTAAATCCTTTGTTAGCCTCTCCATAAAAAGATCAAGACAATCGGTAGTTTAGATCGGGTATGACTGATTAGTGATACAAATCTGTTTTTTATTTATTAGTCAGGACTTGTCATGCATCAGCTAACATCACACATTCACGTCTCTTCAAACTGTTGCGATCCACCCATATATGTAGGTCTTCTGCAGTCAGTCAGTCAGTCTTTCTTTATACAAACCAAAACATTTCTGTAAAAGATTCGTCATATCACTGTCGATTTTGTGTCCTGGTACTGTCGAGTCCAGTGCAGTAATATAATGATATGCTTGTTGATAGACAAAAGTTTCTGAAATTTGGTGCTGACTGATGATGTCTGCAGCTTTCGAGAACCAACGAATTGATATGTATCTATGTTATTCTGTTTCACAAGATAACCTTTCTTCCAGTCAATTGGTACATTCTCTTCCTTGCCCATCTTCCACAGAACTGGTGCGTGCGTAACATCTTGGCTTCCTGAGTCTATTTTCAGTGCCTTTTGACCGGATTCTTCCTCACCTGCTGCTGCTGTGCCAATATTTAGCATCTTCATGGCCTTCAAGACTTTTGAATTTGTCAATGAGTTGATGTTCATTGGCAGCTGTGTCTGCTTGTGGTGACGTTTCTAAATGAGTTCCATGTAATGGCGAAATCAAACTTCTTTGAATTGACCAGAGTATACTGTTTTCCTATTTGGGTTTCTCCTCGTGTCCTAGCCTTGTCTTCGTTCACCTCATCTCAGAGAGCAATCTGATCACCTGAAATGGTGTTGTGAGGCCTCCAAAACATCTCACCCTGTGAAACGTCAACTTCATTTTTCATTATGCCGCCAACTCAGAGGCAGCTACATAAAATTGTTTTTAAGAAATGTGGCAACTCGAACTGCTGTACAAATCCACGACCATCGTCAATCGGAACCACCCTAAATCAGTCTACCATATCTCAAAACACCGTTTTGCACAACTACAAGAAAATTAATTCTCTCTGAGAATTCTTTTGACAGTTTGTCATTGTATGTAAGTGTGAACTGAAAAATTACGCCAATCATTTCAATTCATACTCAAATTCAACAAGAATTCAACAATAATTCATACAATGGATGGCACGTATCATACTACTGATAACATTTCAGCGACCCTTGAATACATGATAAACACGTGTACATTGTCTTCCTAATTTGATTGCATTCATCTTAAGACAAACAGTAAATTACGTTCACCTGTACAAAATATACATGTTAATCACACAACAGCTCCACTCTATTCTCTTCACATCCTACACAATTCGAGTAACCTACAAACCGAGAGTTTCATTGTAAATCGTCAAGTTCACTTGTCCCTTCATCTCTCATCCTATATGTTCAGATTCGTATTCTCATGCATTTTTGGTTGTAATATATGAAAATTTTGAAATTCAGCCTAAAGTGTTTTCTACTAGCTGGCTGTGCACACTGTTCACCTCCTTCTACTGTCGAATGTCACGGTTAGGCATCAAATAAGAAGACAGAATAGAAGTCTGTTTGATAGACATTAATCCTAGGAATCGCCTAGGAATCCTAGGAATCATCTAGAAATATCACCGTCAGCAGACACAGCTGCCAATGAACATCAACTCATTGACAAATTCAAAAGTCTTGAAGGCCATGAAGATGCTATATATTGGCACAGCAGCAGCAGGGTCAGAGATAATCCGGTCAAAATGCACTGAAAATAGACTCGGGAAGCCAAGATGGTGTGCTCACACCACTTCTGGGGAAGATATGCAAGGAAGTGAATGTACCAATTGACTGGAAGAACGGTTATCTTGTGAAACACAATAACATAGATACATTTTACTTCTTTGGTTCTCGAAAGCTGCAGACATCATCAGTCAGCACCAAATTTCAGAAACTTTTGTCTATCAACAAGCATATCATTATATTACTGCACTGGACTCGACAGTACCAGGACACAAAATTGACAGTGATATGACGAATCTTTTACAGAAAGGTTTTGGTTCGTATAAGGAAAGACTGACTGACTGCAGAAGACCTACATATATGGGTGGATCCGAACAGTTTGAAGAGGCGTGAATGTGTGATGTTAGCTGATGCATGACAAGTCCTGACTAATAAATAAAAAACAGATTTGTATCACTAATCAGTCATACCCGATCTAAACTACCGATTGTCTTGATCTTTTTGTGGAGAGGCTAACAAAGGATTTACGATTGTTTACCCACAAACACATGCCCGCACGTGCACACTCACACACACACCATTGTATACTGCATATACGCATATTTATATTTTTATATTCAGTTATCTACCACCATGAACTTTAGTCGAACATAGTCTGATAAAATGTACACTCTGATCACAGTGTTTACCAAAAGCAGACTGATTTTCGAAAGTCTGAGGTCACATTTTGATCACAGTTCATACAATTTTGTTTATTATACATGTTGATACCTGTTTCATGACTCATATGATTGGACGACTTAAAAGAATCAACAAGAAAAAAGATGTCCTTTTTTATGTGTAAACCTCTGTTATGTTAATTTCGATTAATTTCCCTGAAGCAGTTCGGACCAATTTACCAAACGAAACGTTGGGATTAATGATTTCAATTTCTCTGATTTTTTACAAATATAATTTATGCAAATGTCTCCTTCTCACTCGCTGCCCAATTATTTTGGAACTATTCGGTCAAATCTTGATCACCATTCATATGAATATAGGCATTATTTGGTCTGTTTCAATTTCAGGTGAATAATCAACTGCTTTGACATACATAAACAGATGAACTATCCTAATTTCAAATACGAAGTATATTTTAAGTTTTTACTCATTGATGCACTTTATGAATACACATGGTTGTATAATTTTATTGTACTAGTTTCATGTCAGAAATCAAACACCCACCTTATTCATCGAAACAGTAATTTCCAAGATCCGGTTGGTAGGAGGACGATTTATTTCAGGTTTGATTGCTATGGTGTGGGGCTCTCCTACAGTACTTACCCACTGGGGTTTGGAGCAATGACCTTTCAAATTAGGATGAAACAGCCGTTCAGTGCACCCTGCTTTTTATTTTTTCTGAAATCAATCCGTGGTCAAACTTGAAGTCTAATCCCTGCGAACCAACTTCAGAAAATTAATTTTATGCACGCCAGTGACTGGTTACCAGATGAAATAGTCTGGAGTTCTAATGACAGTCATGAATAGTGAGGTGCAGCAGGTTGGGTGTGAGGACAAATTCTATCCGATGATATTGGCTGGTAGTCGCACTACAACTCATGGGTCATTGGGTTGCATCCCATGGGTTGAATGGTGTACGAGCTTGCCACGTAACCAGCTGGTCATCGGTTAGAACCCCAGAGGTGATTGCGTACTGCTGAAGAGTCCCAAACTAGGACGAGACGACTGTCCAATACTCCCTGCTTTTCAATGATTCCCTTACTGACAGCAATCCACGATGAAACTTAAAGCTACCATTACTGAAACCTAGAACAAGACAATAATAAAAACAGTTGTCATAATAGAAAAGCAATTGAAACTGGAAAAAAATATTTATGAAATGAGAAACAAAATTTCACTGAATTACTTCTTTCTAACTGACCAATCATTAGTATACAGATATTACCCTTTTAAACCAAACAATCCGACATCACCAGATGCCTGAGACACTCGATGTCTGTATCCGAATGTGAAAACAATTAGGTTGAGAAAGTTAATAAAGTAGCAAAATTTGGATAACTGATATTGAAGTATATTTTTTTTTATGTGGCCTATCCCAAAGCATTAGAAGTACTTTTAAATAAGTTTACTTATCATGTTGATTTGTCGCATTTTTGACACTTGATTTCGCGCTACCTGAATCTGAATGTAAAATTGATTGAGACAAACAAAATCTTGTCTCAATGGAAATAATGGCAGAGATTTCACCTTCATTGGTATTCAGTTTATATTTATCTAAAAATGTTATTTAAATATATGTTCGACTAAAAAACATGAAAATAACAATGTAACATATTCAAAATTTCATAAATAATAGTCATAACATTACAAAAACTGGTGACACAAATTGAAAAATGTCACACGTAGTCAATGTTTAGAAGAACTTTTATAAATTAATAATTGATATTTCATTAGACGGAAAGTGTTTTAACTGACAAATAACAATTTTTTTCAAGAATACCCGCATTTGGAACTTTGTATTTAACATTCCAGATACTCTTGATAAGCTTATATCTCTAGAAATAACAGAGAAATGTGTGGAAATATTGATAGTCATTTCAGATTGTCTAACAAGAATTTAGTCTCTATACTGACCGCATTTTGTTATCTTCCTGTAAAAAATAGAGCAGTAACTGGTGCTGCCAGTAAATATACGGAGTAGTATTATTTGTTACTATTATTGTGCCCTCAGGTTCCAAGTGGAATATCATAGGGCTTCAACAACACATCTCTGCTTTGTCCTATTTTCTGCTGTCCTCCTTAGCTGGGCCCACGATTGTCCACAATCGCCAATCTCCTCCTCACACGATCTCCTCCATATCACCCTTGATCCGACGATCCACTCGTCGCTTCCCATTGGGATTCTACTCTAGCGATGGCCTGCACTGAGCGCGAAATGATTTGACAATCTCCTCAACTTATTCTTGGTCCACCTCTATTTTCTCTGCCATATTAGATGAACGATAGGTACTTGGTTGGTTTCTCCGCATAGCTTCTTGCTGCTAATTCCTTCTGACCCCCCTGTCACTTGATCGTCAGTAGGGAGCCATAGAAGGCAGCTGTTGATAAAAGTTTGCAGCTGGCTGTTGGGAATGCTTTTTGTGATGCGCAGTGCAATTTCCTGACCCATATAGAAGAACTGACTGACTTCTCATTTGTGTCAAAAGTTCGAATTTTGTTCTTTATGGTAAATGAGCGACAGCAGAAGATTTCCAAACCGATTTCAGACCGATGATGGCCTATCTTACCTTTCCGATTCTTGCTGGCTGACTTTGACATCTTCATCCGTACTGCCACCTGAATCTGAAACAATACTTCTTAGATAAGTGAAGGCGGGAAGTAACCTCTTTCAAACCTCTCCCGTTGATGTTGGTTGGTGTTGGTCGTTGTTTCTGTTGCTGTTGCTGTTGGTGGTTGGTTGGTTATCTTCATCCCCTCCGTGTTCTCTACGTTCATCTCGAGTCCTAACTTCGCTACCAGCCTCTTCAGTTTGTTGGTTTCAATATACAGAGTAGATGCAATAAATTTCGAGTTAATAGCAAACAGTAGGCAAAGAAGACTTCAAATTCGATAATAACAAGTACGCAAAAAAGGCAAGCAAGAACTGCAGTGAACTGAATTTATTAAAAATAAAATCTGTAGTAAAGTTCCCATCTCATGTAATTAAGAACACATGAGTCAACAAAGAAATCTGTCTTCTCCTAACTATACTTCATAGTTGTACAGTTAATTAGAGGATATATATATATATATGTAATTTAGGTTTACAAAAGAGGTCAAAGGTTATTGCTAGTTAGCATTCAAGTAAACCAAAATGTATGAGCGATAACAATGTTTGAAAAACTGAGAATAATCCTACATTATCAAGACAGTTGACAACTAACTAGTCGAGTGATGAATAATCTATTAGAAAAAGCTGGTGAGGAAAAAGAGAACAAGGGAGTGAGAGTGGGCAGAAAAATTGAAATTATAAAACAAAACAAACGGACATCTGAAGACAGGGGCCAACCCTCCACGAAACCTAGGTGTACCGAAGAAACAACTGATCGTAAATCTGAAAAATGCAGATACTGAGGTTCTCAAAAGCCGACTGTAAAATGCAGCTCGAAGGACATTCTCTGTTGCATCTCTACACCTCACCTTCTCCACATATGTTGTTGTCTACCAAAACTTTAAAGAAGAGAACCTGCTGTTGTCAGCTTCATTGTGTATTTACCGATTTAGTTGCTCATGTGGAGCTAAGTATATATGCCATGCCAGTAGAACATTATCTAGACGCTTGCACTAACACTTACCAGCATGGCTGTTAAAAATATGAATGCAGATGAGTCGACAGTTCAATTCTGGAGCATAGTATCACTTCTGAAGCATCAGCAGAAACTTATTTCAGAGTCATACACAAAGTGCAATCAAGTTGTTCGAAAGGATTCTGCCTGTATCTTCTTTATGCAACTGAAGCCTTAACAATCCGTAGGAAGAAATCTAAATTATGTGTCCAGAAACGTTTTATCTAGCCTCCCTTACTTCTGTGGCCCTAGTAAAATTCTTTTTCTTTGCCGTTTTCCTCAATAACTGTGTTGAAGCTCTGTGTAGTCTGTCTTATAATTTCTGTTTTGCGGCCTATTTTCAATCCTTTCTTCTCTTTTTTCCTTAATCAATATTTCCAAACGATCATTTTTTATATTTTTTCAATTTTTTACTATAGCTTGATTCCACATAGTATTTTGATGCAAGTATGGAATTTTCAGCGTGTGATATCGGTAGCCCAAATTTAGCAGGTCAACCACTGATATCAGGTGTGCGTCGGTTGGGGGTCGAAGCCCGGGCCATATGCATGGTCCGTGAGTGTAAGATCAATTCAATTCCCATCCTTGAATCAAGTCAACCTGTCCCGGATCAGCCTAGCGTTGTTGCAACCCAATTATCCATTCCTAACGTGTCTATCCCACCTTGTTTAATGAACTGTGTGTGTGTGTTTTTACTTCGATCCGTTTAGTCAGACAGTTGAACTCATGACCCAATCAGAGTATTTTTGTGAACTATTATTTTGCTGACCCATGTCTTACTTTGTACTATTCTGTCGAGTTTATCTTATTTATTGGCCTTCATCTGTATCAGCCTACCTAATTAAGTAGCCAATTAAATTCTATCTTTGTGCCTATGCTCTGTCTATCTCTTAACCGCTCTCTGTTCTATGCCCTGCCTTACTTGGGTTCATTCTTCTACTGACTGCTTACCCGAACGGTCGTGTCTGATTCCGGCTAGTTCGTTATTTTGGCTTTAACGTTATTCCGCTCTGATAGCGGTACCTTGCTTTCTGTTAAGCGTTGTGCTTTGTATTCTTGAAACCGTTTGTTGTATATATATAATTATTGATTTGTTTATTAATAGTACCGTAGAAACAGTGACCGGCTTCTTGTTTGTTCTGGACCGGTAAAGCCTTTATCTACGCGTGACTTAATTTCAAGCGATATTGCGCTTACAGTGAGAGTGCTAACCACTGTGTCACTCAACTAATCAGTTATCAACCGTTTTGATTATATAGGATTATCCTCAGTTTTTCAGACATTAGAACAGGACGTATAAGCGAACAATACTGTTTTCAATTAGATCTTCTTCAGCCTTTACTCTAATTTACAAATATTTATGTATACAAATTTTAACCAGTGACAGTGAGTTTGTGGACCTAATAATTATAATATGTTAAATGTTTTGAACGTCAGTAATAACGATGATTATAATGATAACAAAAAAACAATGATAACAAGATTTATGCAGGTGGCGATTAGAACAACGAAGTTAGTAATATGTGTATATGTAGACAATTCAATAAATAAATTAGGTCAAATCTTAAAGGTTACGCAATACTAAAGGTGAAGTGGACAGATAATCAGAGTGTAAATAAATATCATAAAACCCCCAAGGAAATGGAAAATAAGAAAGGGTAGGAGGGTTTTCATAAAACCTCCAAGGAAATGGAAAATAAGAAAGGGTAGGAGGGTTTTTAATTAAACATTACCTAGGCTAAGGGAGAGACAAAGGTAGAACAAATTTCTCTTGTTGTTTACAAATACTAGGATTGTTCTCTCTCATTCACATAGCTTCGGCTATGCGTAAAAGGCCGGTTCGGATTCCGTTCGGAAGGTTCAGTGGAATGTGACAGATAACTTTGAAGGCACTCTCTCTATCCACTTGATGATCGCTATCAATCAAATGGGTAAAAATAGAAGTTCTTATAGATTTTGTTTGACCTTTTCCGTACCATGAAGGAAGATGCTCATTAATACTTTTGAGCTGTCCAGTTGTTCGCCCTATATGGCTTTCTCCACCGGAGCAGCTAAATTCGTAGATACACATAGAAGTGGTACAGCTAGGCAGTTTATCTTCCATTTGAGCAATCATAACAAAGGGCTGCGGCAGGATAAGTTCGTTTTATTGCTCTCGATAATCTTAGATGTAGGACTTCACTAGCCACGTCCCCATTAAATTGTATTTTTAAAAACAGTTGTTTCTTTTTAACTGTTGTCAGTTTCTCTTTTTTGTACTTGGTGTTCAGGCGTCTCCTTACAAATCTATTAGCATAACTCATTTGGACCAGCGTATTTTGGATGTATCCTAATTCATTTTCTAGGGATTCATCTGTACACATCATTCTTGCTCTATTCGTGAGGCATCTAACCCAAAATTATTCTGTATCCGGTTGGTACAAAACTAAAGAAATGTGTACATTGTCCTTCAGATGTAGGTTTTCTAAAGACATCTCTCTTGAGTGAGCCATCCTCTTTTTTGCTCAACTGGACATCAAAGAAGTGTAGTCTAACATCATGTTCTTCTTCAAAAGTGAAGATGAGCGATGGATGTGTATCATTAAATTTTATTAACATTTCATTCTTGTCAGCTTTCTCATCAAGAATAATAAACGTATGATCAACATAACGAAAATAAGAATCCGTTTTTATCTATTACTCGTTTCAAAGGACCATTTTTAAGCTTAGCAAGAAAAAAATCTGCTAAAATTTGACCCAATGGAGAACCCATGAAAATACCGTCGATTTGTCTGTAAAAAAGGTTGTTGAATGTAAGTGTACATTCATACCACATCTTAAAAGCAACTCTTTCAGACTAATAATTGGAATTCTGATGTCGAACTGCTTTTCTATTATATTTGTTGGCATATGTATCCCACAATCTCCATAAGTGGTACACTGGTGAACAGTGATGCGACATCTAAGGATAGGATTTGATCTCCATTTACACTGATATCATGTACGTTCGAAATATTTCACACATTTCGATAGAGAAAGAAAGACCAGATTTGCAGTATAAAATAATATCATTCTATTTCACAGGTTCTCATCAGCTGCAAACTACCTGAAATTACAATGGTTATAAATAATAATAATAACGAAAAATGCCTTAAGGAAAACGGGTATCCAAAAGGATTTATCCTAAAGTACAGCAAAGAAAGACATGAGAAAGAGAAGTATCCAACAGTTGAAAAGAAGAAAGTGTTCATTTGCCTCCCATACAAGGAGAAACAGTATCGAAAAAGATTGAAAAGAGGATGAAAGGAACAATAAAAAGATGCTTCTCTGCAGCCAATCTGGTGACACTATACAGTACTACATGCTCTATAAGCCAATCGAAACTGGATAAGTACCCTGCTGATATTACCCCAAAATGCATTTATAAATTTACGTGCACCTGCGGCAGCAAGTACATTGGAAGGACAGAAAGAAGGGCTTCTATCCGGTTTTCAGAGCATATTCCGAGAAACTTTTCCTTAAAGGAAGCAGATATTTACAAAGTGCAATTACCAGACACCTTGTGGATACAGGCCATTTTGTCGAGATTTCCAAATCCTTCAAAATATTAAACGTAAAAAGGACAGCGAATCTACTACGATTTGCTGAAGCAATTGCAATAAAACGTGTCAGACCAAACTTATGCACACAGAAAGAGAGTGTAGTCAATCTCTCACTCCCTCGGTAACCATATCACTTTCATCACACTGATTACTCATACACACTAGTGAGCTCAACTCACTAAGCAAGTTTTCAAATTAATGAACTTTGACCTTGTTGAGTTGCCATGTTGACACTGTTTATTAGATTTTTCTGTTTTCTGTCTTCTCTCACCCCCCTTTTTTCTTTCTTTTTTCCATAGTTTGATAGTATATAAATTGATGGTAACTTAAACTACAAAAAATTTTATCCTTATATTCCGGATGCGTTTATCTTATAATGCTTTCTGTATTACGTTTCAAACAATGAAGTATGGGATGTTATTATTTGTAACCATTGTAATTTCAGGTAGTTTGCAGCTGATGAGAACCTGTGAAATAGAATGATATTATTTTATACTGCAAATCTGGTCTTTCTTTCTCTATCGAAATTTATTAAGGGGACCAAATGTATGAAATTTCACACATTATTATTATTGTTTGATCCACAAACTCACCGTCACTGGTTAAAATTTTTATATACAAATCTATGTAAATTAGAGTAAAGCCCGAAGAAGATCTAATTGGAAACAATATTGTTCTCTTATATATCTTGTTCTAATATTAATAATGTGAATATTTAAAGATTTTCAAACATTGTTATCACTGTGAATTGTTGGTATCAGATGGTTGGAGGCAGGCGGTAGGAAGTCTTGCACCTAGGTTCCGTGCTAGTTTTCTCAGCAAGGCGTATCTACAACCTTGAAGGAACTCATGTCTCTTCTGAGATTCGAACCCGCGTCACCCAGTGCTGACTGCAGTCAGAGACGTTACTACTGAGCTATTTGGGCTCAGAGGTTGCTATTGAACTCATGTAAGACTGTATTAGATACTTTTGATTGGACACCAGTCAGTGACTACTGTAATGTGTCTAGTCCTATCTTCAGTGTAGACTGAATTCTATCAGTAAAACTTGCAATGTTTGACTGCCTCACTGGGTGACGCAGGTTCGAATCTCAGAAGGGAAATGAGTTCCTTCAAGACGGTTGCAGATACGCCTTGCTGACTGGTGAGTGCCAACTATCACGAAACCTAGGTGGAGGGCTTCCTGCCAGTTGCCTCCAACCATCTAATACCAACAATTGACAGTGCACTGTGATGGCAGGCCACCAAGCATGGTGGCCACATTGCAAGCTAGACTGATAGAATTCAGTCTGTACCGAAGACAGGACTAGACACACTACACTAGTTACTAACTAGTGTCCAATCAAAAATATTGTTATCACTCATACACTTTAATTTACTTTATTAATAAGTGACAATTATCTTTGACCTCTTTTTTCAACCTACATTGTATGTGTCATCATGAACTGACATCGGTCAAAGAACCATTCGAAAACCCGGCGGTATCGGACAGCTGTTTATATATATATATATAATTACCTTCTAAATAACTGTACAGCTCTGAAGTGTAGTGAATTTACGAAAAGAGAGATCTCTTTTCTCACCCATTTGTTCTATGGAAGGGAATGGCCATCAAGATGACCTCGTTAACATTATACCTATACAGAAGAGAAGGTCATAAACAGCATTTAAATGTATCCGAAATTGCATAAGCCTTATAAACTTTGTGAATGAATTGGAAACTTTCCTTTTAAATTACTTTTCTAATATTCTAGAAAAATGGTTAAAAATTTTCACTAACGAGGATAAAGCAAAAAAGAAGCTTTCTCAACGTTTAACGTTCATTTGTATCCTATAAAAATCTGTTCTTCACACAATGACTCAATGTTCAAAAACTACAGTTCTTAATTTAATCTTCTCTATTTTAATCTTAATCTAATTTGATACATTTATACTTATTAAAAGAAAAAAAGAAAAACTGAATTGAGTTAATCTGAGATTCAGTATTCTGATTCTATCTAGTTGGTCTTTTTCCCGTGTAGATAGATACATGTTCATATCCTATGAAAATATTGAAACCCACTCTTTAACAACTCTCTAATTAACTGATTATGTGAATATATATATATATATATACATAAATATACACACTTGAACAACATCTTCAGATAACTTCACTCAACAGAACTCAATGAATAATTTGGGTTTGCCTCCGCCTCCCTCCACCTCGCCTTCTCCCTACTAATCTACTTATTTATATACTGTTATTCCATTCTTCAAAAATAATCCATTTAATTCCTTATTTCTTAGAGTATACATCTAATTTTTATAAGATTACTTACTCTTGATATAAGTAAAAGCTTAATATTTCTCATTTTTCCCTTATTTTTTTCCTCTGTTTAATCTCTACAATGGAATATTTCGAAAGAGATCGTGATTTTCTAATTTCTATGATATCAGGAAAGAAAACTGGAAGTCTTTGTTTCTTTCAAGAGTTGGTTTGTAAGGATTAGATTTGTTTTTACGAGGTTGATCACGGATTGGTATCAGTTAGAGAACCATTAAAACAAGCTGGAAGTACTGGACAGCTGCTTCCTCCGTCCTAGTTTGGGAATCCTTATAAACCAACTATAGAAAATTAATCTGATGCTCGCTAGTGACTTTCTACAGGATGGAGTTTCCTAGAGTTCTAGTGAGAAGTCGTGACCAGTGAGGTCCATCCAGATGTCAGGTGTGAAGATGGATGTCCCACCGAAGACATTGGTTGGTGGTCGCGCTAAATCAAGAATTGGTAGAAGTTAGAATTCATGGACTGGCCATTGAGGAATTGGGTCCCAGTGGTTGAATGGCATACGAGCGTGACATGCAGCTGGAAGGTCCTGCGTTCGAACCCTGTTGATGGGTCCGTACTGCTGATGATTCCCAAAGTAGGATGAAACAGCAGTCTTTTTTCTTTGTAGAAAGTCTGTTATTGTTCAATAAAGTGGCATTCTATGATGTATTCGAGTGACTTCAGAATTCGAAATGAATAACAAACTGGGTTTCTTGGATATTTCAGTGACTAGGAGGATCGACGGAACGATTAAGCGATCTATATTTCACAAATAGACATGAAGTTGAAAATATTTTCATCTTGTGGATACAGAACACAAGATTGATGTCATCGAGGCAGCTTTCAGAGTCATTTACCGCATACCAACAAATTTTAACTTCGCCTTAAGAGTTCGACTACTAAATATTGCTGAGGCCGTTGGGATCCACATTAAGAGCCTAATTTGTGTTCAAAAAAAGTTAGTTCAGACATTGTCCTTACCTTGGCCATCTATGTTCGAATGATCCTAATTTTAGTTGATATTCTATTTGCTATTATATCTTTTGTATTATTATTATTATTTAAGCATCTTTAATGAAATGTAATTCCATGGATCTCACTTTACAAATCGATATTATTTAACAAACCCTAATATTGTTATTGACTATTATTCTAGAATATTCTATGTACATAAACATTTATATTATTGTAGAACCAGAAGAGGAAATTATCGAAAGGGATCTACTTTGCTCAATTATTTTGCTTTTTTATAGATATTTGAATGAATATTTTCGCAATATCTTCATTTCAGCAGTGCTGTTCCCAACCAGTATAAATGTTCCCTACAGAAATGCATGTTTTGAAGAGCACGTAAAATGTTCACGAGCGACACATTGATGAATGGGCTGTGGCAAAAATTGGCTAATTAAGAACACAATATTTATTTTTTATTTTTATTTATTTTATTTTGATTTACAGCTTGATTCCACACCGGATTTTCAGTACAAGTGTGGAATTTTCAGCATGGATATCGGTAGCCCAAATTCAGGCCGACCATAGATATCGGGTGTGCGCCGGCAGGGGATCGAACCCCGGACCATGTGCATGGTCGGCGAGAGTCCTAACCACTGTGCCACCGACTCACAGTGAAAAGACTCTTTTCAAAGAATTTATTATCAAGCTGTACAATTTTATATATATATATATGCTTTCTACGAAGTTATATCCGGTGACAGAATTAGATCAAAGGTGTGAATGCATAAAATAATAATAATAGTAGTATGAAGTGCAACTGAAATGTTTGTGATTATAATCATGGTTAAATGTAAAGTAGCAAAACAATTTATGTCATACATAGAATAATTCATAAGTGGGCGAATATAAAATGTTAAATAGCATGGTGTGAAATTTGATAAAATAGAATTTAATGTTGTAAAAACGTTTTTTGGATATAGAATGACAGGTGGGAGAAGCGGAAACAATTCAGAGTGAGAATAGTAATCATAGTGATAATAATAATAATAATGGTATTAATAAGGGAAAGGTACATAGAATAATTAAATGAACAAAATAAGCGAATAAATAAATGTCTATCCCTCTACTACTAAGGCAGAAGTAGGAATTGTACATACTTCTTTTGTACTCATAGGTCTCGCTAATGGCTACCCCAAAAACTTCATCGTATGTCCACAGTAAGGAGAAACAACCCCACCTCCTGAGAAAAGACAGTTTCCATACAAAAGGAAACCATCTTTTTAATAAAGAAAGAAGGAAAATATTTGTAGGATAAAATATGAATTCGGCTTATTCAGTGGATTCTCTTCAACTGCATACACCCTAAACAAAGTTTCTGAAGGTAATTTTTACAATGACTTCGCATTATGCATAGAAAGTACAGGCAACATAATTCCAAAAGTGATAACTCCATTATGGATAAGATTTATTTTGATAAATCACACAGTGTTGTTATACAGTAATATTAACTGATGAAGTTTTGAGCAAAAACTATTGCTCACGTCATCAGTTAATATTACTGTATAACAACACTGTGTGATTTTATCGAAATAAAATCTTATCCATAATGGAATTATACTCTACCACAGTGCCCAAGTTTTATATATCAATTATTATATCAATAATACATATGGTCTTCCAAAAGTGATATAAGTAGACAAATTATTCACTGTTAAAAGAGTAACTAATCACAGAACAATTAGAGTTCAAATTTCCTTTGCAAACATGGATGAACTAGAGACGAAACACAAGGTAGAACAACAGAGTGAACTTGTACATATATTGTGATGGAGAGTTCAGGAGTGTGAGGGTGAGTAGTAAAGTGAAATTATAAGATAGGAAAAAAACAATTAAGTAGATTTAGAAACTTATTAGTGAGTTCAACTCAGTCAAAAATTGAATGGAGTAATATGCAACAGAACAAAACACGACAGCACATTGAACAAAACAGTTACGGTTACTAAGGTAGTGAGAGATTAGTCACCCTATGATACTTTATGCAGAGATTGGGTTGAAGTCTTTTAAATAATAACCGTTCCTGCGAACCGAAGTAAACATGGTCTTCTTTGTTTATTAATCAATTATTTTGAAAGCCTGACTAACTCCCATTGTATGCCATGTGTCAATTAGGTGTATGGAAAGAAAACCGAAACAGTTGAAAAGAAACCAATTCTGTTTTGCTTAGTCTACAAAAGGGAAGAAGAGTATCCAAAAGAATCAAGGGTGCATTGAAAATAGCATTTCCCTCCACCAGACTCATTCCACTCTACTAAACGGTATGCTCATCAACTCAATCAAAAGCAGATAAATATCCTGCTCATAGCAAATCCAACTATCAAAAGACTTCAACCCAACCTCTGCATGAAGTATCATAGTGTGACTAATCTCTCACTACCCTAGTAACCATAACTGTTTTGTTCTATATGCTTTTGTGGCTTGTTCTGTTGCATAACATTCCATTCAATTTTTGACTGAGTTGAACTCACTAATAAGTTTCCAAATCTACTTAATTTGTTTTTTTTTCTTATCTTATTTTTTTTTCCTTCATGTTCCCCAGTGGAACATAGGACCTCAAGCTAGTGGCTTGAAGTTTCTGTAGCAGTTTTATTTTACAGGATGAGGTTGCTAGCCTCATGCCTACCTAACCTTTCCTCTTCACCAGCATTATTTCTGACTTAGCGAGGTAAAGGAGTGCGTCTGTGGCCGGGGATCGAACCCCGAACCATGTGCATGGTCGGCGAGCGTCCTAACCGCTATGCCACCGACGCCGAAAGCGAAGGAGGCACCCGGGTGTGAACCGGGGACCTCCATCTATCTATCTTATAATTTCACTTTACTATTCACCCTCACACTCCTGAACTCTCCATCATAATGTGTATAAGTTCAGTCTGTTGTTCTACCTTGTGTTTCGTCTCTAGTCCATCCATGTTTCCAAAGGAAATTTGAACTCTACCCATCTTGTCTAATTGTTCTATAAACAGTTACTCTTTTAACATTGAATAATTCATCTGCTTATATCACTTTTGGCATTATGTTGCCTATACTTTCTGTTAATAATGCGATGTCATTGTGAAAATAATTATTATTTCCTTTAATTCCTAGAGGAATATAGGGCTTCAGCCGTGCGTCTCCATTGCGTTCGATTCTCTGCTAGAGTCTTCACCTGGCTCCAATTCCCCCCACACGTTTTCATCTCCTCTTCACATCACCTCCTCCAAGTCACCCTCGCACTGACGACAAACTCGCCGCTTCCCTTTCGGGTTCCACTCGAGCAATGGCTTGTCTAGTGATGTCACTTGATGGTTTCCTCAGAGTATGACCAATCCATCTTCATTTCTTCCTGCCTATTTGTTTCACAATTGGTTCCTGGTTGGTTCGCTCCCAGAGATCTCTGTTGCTGATTGTAAAAATTACGTTCAGAAATTTAGTGACTTACAATTGATTTTGTTTAGGGTGTATGCAGTTGAAGAGAATCCACGGAATAAGCCGAGTTCGTATTTTATCCTATAAATATTTTCCTTCTTTCTTTATTCTAACTAACTAATGAATGGAACCGGTTGTATAAAATCCATCTTTGTTAAACTACCACTGATGGGTGATGAAATCATGCATTTGATAGCTTAAAGGCTTCGATCAGCTATCAAGCTGACATTCTACACCATATCTCTTTTACTCACCACACCCAGAACACTTTCGACTCCTGTACCAACGACTGAAGGACGAAATTCTGTCGAGTCAACTTCACACTCAATCTGCAGATTCACCTGCAGTTGTAACACACACATAAAGGTAGAACCAATGGAATATTTCAGTGTCGTTGGAAAGAAAATCTTCTGAATGGTTAATAAGTCACATAGAAAACCCAAACTTCAGGTCACAAAATCAATATTAATGACTACTTCACAATTATTTCACATAACTCTTATTCAAGGTTATTAAAGGTGATATGAAGGACTTTGGACTTATCACATGCATCTGAGTCTATGTGTACAAAAAACAACTGACTTTAATCTTTGCCTACCCTGGACTACTTGACCTACTAAAATATGATTGGTTATTAATGTGTACTTTTGTTTTGTATAACTCAGCTATAATAAAACATGCCAATTGCAGAGCAATTGCAGAGAATCTATGAAGTGATATCATCTCGCGATATTTGTCTTCTTTTTTTTAACTTTATTCCTTTGAGTTAGGAGTGGAACATGGGGCTTCAAGCTTCAGCCTTGAAGTCTGCATAGAAGTGATGTTTTTTGACGGGATGGGGTTGCTAGTCTCACACCCAATTCCCCCTCCTTGTTTGGTTTATAACCGGTAGAGGAGTTAAAAGTGTGCGCCGGCCTGGAATCAAAACCCGAGCCACGTACACGGTCGGCGAGCGCTCTACTACCAAATCAAAGACACACTTCTCTCCTTACTGCCTTATATATCGATACATACATATCAATATATATGAAATCGCCACTATTACTGATTAAGAATTC
The DNA here is from genome assembly GCA_944472155.2 of Trichobilharzia szidati. Taxonomy (NCBI): domain Eukaryota; kingdom Metazoa; phylum Platyhelminthes; class Trematoda; order Strigeidida; family Schistosomatidae; genus Trichobilharzia; species Trichobilharzia szidati. Next base: position 17,866 of record CALYDE020000219.1, read on the forward strand.
AAATGACTGACCATATATATACATGTATATCTTAGTCTGTTTTCATTCTAAACCGCAAGTGAGGACAACATTCACGGACACATTGGAAGAACAGAAAGAAGGGCATATCTACGATTTTCTGAACATGAACCAAAAAGCTTACGTCTAAAGGGAACAAATACTTTTAACAGTTTTTACGAGTTGATATCAGTTAGAGAACCACTGAAAACCAGGGAGTACTGGCTTTTAACAGTGCCATCTCCAGGCATCTCCTCGACACGGGTCATGAGGTGGACGTCGAAAAGTCGTTCAAAATTATCAGTAGGCAAAAGAGCTCAATTCTCCTTAAGTTTGCTGAAGCCATTTCCATCAAGCGCCTAAAACCTGATTTATGCGTTCAGAAAGAAGTGGTTATCAGTCTTTCTTTGCCCTGGTAACTGGATATTTTTCATCCGAATGCGAAATGCTGAAAAGTTTCCATTGTGTATGATTATTATTGTTCGGAATAGTGTTTAATATTATATATATATATATATTATTACTGTATGCGTATACTGATCGATTGATTTTTGTTTAAAATGAACTCTGTGCAAGTATGTTAAAATTGTTTTTGTAGATATATTTAATGATGTCTTTGGCCTGTAAGCAGCTGACGAGAAGGCAACGAAATAAAAGATGGTACCATTTTATTCTGCTAAAACTGTAGTTCTTGCTTTGTTCAAATTCATTAAGGGGAATAAATGTATGAGACACATTTCCGATGAAATAATCTCAGACGGACAATAATTACAATCGTTTAGCTATTACCATCCTGATTTGAGTCAATTACCTACGATTTCAAATAAATATGATAAATTCTGGTATTATTACCGTCGAACTAAACCCCTACCAACCAAGTTTCAAACAATCACAGTGTTATTTCCTATTTTGTCATATCAATTTAAAGTGATGGATAAGTGGGCATCACTTTATCAGATAATACAGAACAGGAACCGAACACTTATCAATATTACTACTAAACAGTATCTGTCAACAGGAAATTAGATCTTGTGCGAAAACATTTGCTGTGAGTTCTAGTCATTTCTCAAATTAAAGCTTGCATCAGATAACACGAGTGATGTTAAGGACAAAATCATATATTTTTTCTAGAGATGCTGTTGTAGACTTCATTCAGGAAACTGTGACGTTTGTACTCATAAGTGCAAAACGCTTCTGAATTATATAACGATTTGGACATCGTTTTCTCCATACTGACAGCCACTTTCCAGTGGTCAGAAGTTTCGTCATATAAAACAGATGCCTGATTTAGATGTTGTATAGAAGCATTTACACGGAATCACCAGAAACTTGTTTCTTTTTCCCCTCTGATTCTCCGGTAGCGGATTTATACCACCTATTGGATGAAAGACTAACTCGTTAACAGATGTGCGCTGTACAGATCAGCCACTGGATCAGAATATAATAGTTAATGGTTCATAGGTTTTAAACCTAACTGTTCTTGCTACTGAAAAAGGACTATGCCATCTTGAGAAGGATGTTGAAGGTAGTCAGTAGGACTAGTGGTGTAAAACTCAGTCAGCTCGTCACTACATTAGTTGATAGGCATCTGAATACGTGCGAAAAATGGTCAAAAACCATACTCTCCGACCCCCAACACCCCCTCTATTCCCAACTCTCGCCTTGTATCTCATCAAGTAAAACCAGAAATCAGTATAAAATAATCTGTGCTCGTACAACCAAGTACAGGAACTCAACGATACCATACTTGGCCCGTGTTCTAAGCGACAGAGACAATGTTAAGCGCGAAACCTATGACTTGCTTTGTTATTAACACCATAATTTTAGGCTCTTTTATTTCTCTCTTATTTCGTATTCTATAGTGAACTCCTTCTTAAACATACTTAGCTACCTATATTATTAACATGGCTTCATTTTTGTACTTTACTCTATTCCTTCTCTTGTGTATCTACTGGTTCCGACCATATTAGCACTATGAGTATTACAAAATTGTCCTGTCATTAACCATCATGTAATTATTAGTTTTGTGGTTGTTTTTTCTTATTTTCTATACTTTTCGACAATATTAAACTGACAATCATTGGTTGTGAACGCCATAGTCACCACCTTAAAAAATTTTGTATTATTCAGGATTACTCACACTACCACTGCAAACACTGCATTAGACCTGACGATAAAAAACAAAACAACAACGCTGAAATGTTATTTTATGATTCTTTAGTGTTGTTTCAACCAAATTAACTGATCTTCTTGGCGATAAACATTCTTAAATATCGTTTCATAACTTTTTGTATGCCTATAGCTTTACTGTCACCATGCATAATCATATCATAGCTTCCACTACCCAATACTGAGATATTATTGTATGCTGTTTATTTTCCTTTCTACTTCTTGGTATTTTTTC
>CALYDE020000220.1:0-20405 GCA_944472155.2 Trichobilharzia szidati
TACGATTTAGGATTAGCCCAGGTTATAGACGAGTTACTGTTACAGTGCTTTCTTATAACTTTGAATAAGAGAAATAAACTGCACTTCACTCTCCTTAACCATAAGGGTTCTAAGTCCAATCGAATACATCTGTCAAGGTATTCTATTTGCTGATCATAACCTAATATGCGTTTCTTGAGGAATCTTTGGACACTTTCAACTTTTTTTCTGTCTGCTGATTTAAAGCTACTGTATAAGTGGGCACAGTATTCAAGTTTGGGGCGAATGCATATCTTATATATGGCTAATCTGGCTTCTGGGGTGTAAAAGTTGCGTAGCACAAAGCCGGTTAGACGTTTACAATCAGATACCACCTTATTTGCATGTTCAGTAAAGGTAAGATCTGAGTATGTTACCCCGAGATCTGTGACTGTGTTCGTGTTTCAGACAAGGTCACCGTACATGTATAGACACATGCTAGGTTTCCGACGTCCGAAGTATGTTATCCCAGATTTAGCTGGATTGAACATTAACTGCCACTTTTCACTCCAATTACATAGACTATTTAGATCTTCTTGGATTTTGCTAACAATATTCATATCATTATAGTCGAAATCATAGACAACTTTGAGGTCGTCTGAAAAGAGGTATGGCTTGCCATACTTGATCATAGAAACAATATCATTTATGAATACAATGAATAGGGTAGGGCCAAGAACACTACCTTGTATCACGCCGCTGGTTATCGGTTTGGATGTTGATAAGTGATGGTTGACTTTAACTAACTGTTCTCTTCCTGTAAGAAAAGAAGTTATCCACTCAAGTAGCCTTCCACTTATTCCATAAGATAGGAGTTTCAATATGAGTCTATTATGTGGGACCTTGTCAAAAGCTTTACTAACGTCTAGAAATAATGTTGCTGCTGAACGACCTTTGTCTACACACTCAGTAATGTGGTCGAAATAATCTAATTGGCAAGTAATGCACGATCTTCTATTTAGGAAACCGTATTGGAAGGCGGATATTAAGTCATTCGAGAGCAAAAACTGAACAATTTGCTTCTTTATAATCTTTTCCATCACACGTGAAACTACGGAAGTAATGTTGACGGAGCGGTAATTATCTATGTCCGCTATATGCCCGGTTTTGTGAATGGGTACAACGTAAGATTTCTTCCAGCTATTTGGATATGTTCCACTCCTTATCGAAGTTGAAAATATCTTGAGAAGAAGTAGATTCATGTCATTTCCACCCTTTTTTAAGAGGACAGAAGACATTCCATCTGGGCCGGGATTATTAGTAAGCTCAAGAGTTGTGGTAGCTTTATCGATTTCTTGGGCGTTAAAGACTACATCGCTTAAACACTTTTCTGTTTTACGAGGGAAATCTATATCCTGGTCGTTTTCTAGAGTGTACAATTTGGCAAAGTGCGTGCTAAACACCTCACATATATCCTCATCACTTTCGTGAGTAATGCCACCTAGGTGTATTATTTTTGGATATGTTGATTTGGAGTTAGTTAACCTACTTTTGAAGAGTTTGGCTATTTCTCCAGTGTTATGTGGCGACTGAATTGCCCGCGTCTCTTCATTTCTAAGACTTAGATTTTTTAACTCATGGATTCTAATGAGGATTGTTTTGATAACTATTAACGACGATAAGTCGTCATGTCTGTAGTAACTTAATGAATGCTTCCGCATACTTCTTCTTAATGATATTGGAATAAAATCACCTTGAGGAATTTTGAATTTAATCAGTTTCACAGGCGCTATGACATCATTAACCGACTGTATATTGTCATAGAAGTTTTTAAGGACTTCCTCTAAGGAGTCATTGGTAAAGTAGGAATCCCAATTAGAGTATCTAATCAAGTCCTGATACAAGTCCCAGTCAACCTGCGTGTATAGTCTTATAGGTGTCGGAACAACTTTGTTTCTGTGTATAGTTTCTGGAGAAATATTAAACGAACATGCAACTGTTTTATGATCACTACCTGGGAATTCATGTCCCACATGAATTGTAGATGGTGCTACGTTGATCGTGAATATAAGATCAAGGATGTTGTTGCTTTTACTGGTCTTTTAAGCACCAAGTTATGACATATCATTAAAATTTTGTTAGAGGTAATTTAGACTTGGCGAAAAAAGTACCTACGGAATCTGTAAACTAAAAAGAACGGCATGCCTTCTCTAACTGACTTTCTGATTTGGCACTCGTTGCACCTGTAAATAAATCCATCAATGCACCTAGAATATCTATGTAAATACACGACACCTCCACATTTACACTTTTTCGACCTTCCTATCAGTTTGTTCTTCAAACAGTAATCAAAAACAAGATCTGGGGCGAATTTGCAACGTAAAAGGTGTACAGCATCCATAAGTACGTCTGGATAATATGGAGTCACCTTATTGGTTGCTCAAGGTCATTTATCCGTTCTCTGGGTAGTTTCGGTTTGAGCTGCTATAGCTTAGAGTCACCCATGAATGCTCAAGAACAATATCAAACAGCAATTTTCATATAAATTCATTCAACAAGAGCCAAATAAGCACCAAAATCACGTCAGCTACGGTTGCCTTGGCAACTAGTTCCAACTGTAATCAACTAAGCGGCGCAAATGCCTACAAGGTGAAGCAGGTGGCACCACTTCAAATAAGGGATATGCCCATAATCGCCCGATTTCACCCCATAGAATGGCCTTCAAGATTACCATCTCTGCCTATATCCTCAACTATCAATGGTCCTACATCCATGTTATCATATTCTGGAAGATACGTGACTCTCAAACACATTATATCTTTAGCCTTCAATAATTTATACCAGGAAGAATAATATTCAAAAAATGGATGCAGGCCTCAATATCTGTCTTGTGTCTACGTCAACCTGACATTTATCTTTAACTTCAAGGTACCTTCATATATTAGTGTCTCATCTTCTTTAATGGGGCACATATAGCACGCACTTCGCAAGAATTCAGTACCCTTCCACAACTTATTCTTAACTATACTCATGTCAGCAACTCATCTTAACGTTATTTCAAAAGGGCTTTCTCCAGAAGGCACATACTTCCATCAGTCGAAACCTACTGCTTCATGAATTCGACGCACTGTGCCAGTCACGAAACATAAGCATCCTGCTGATTGGTTGGACATGTAATATATAGCCGTCATAGAATCGGTCCAAAAAGTTGCACGATATGTAGGGCAGTTCAAATCCTTACACACTGTTGTAAATGACTGAACATCCAGCAAGGTAGCAGTTGGCTTTACTCTTGAAGTCGAAACAGTCTGTAGAGGAGAAGCTCCAGATTTCTCTTTTACGAGATGAGCATATATATCGTGTCTGAAAGCGGTTCTGATGTAAACAGCACTCCCACACTGAACTTCAGAGACGTCGGAAAAACATGGTAATCAGCTATCTCATGATTCTCTGATGACTTAAGTGGGCATGCAACGGAATATTGACCCAGTGATCTCAGATTACTAAGCCACTTTCTCCACTCTCTAGTGTGTCTCACTCAGTGGACCATCTCACTTTAGTCCTATTCTACATATCTCCTGAAATAACGTTCTCGTAGGAAGTAAACAAGGTGTCACTAGTCCAAGTAGGTCTAAGACAGTTGACACCACAGTGGTACACCTCTTCGTGTAACTGGCTCGTTAACGTCACTCACACCAAATCCAAAGGTATCATAGTTATTATCCCATAACAACTCCAGTCTGCATTCCATCGGTAGCGTATCAGTAGATAAGTCTCGTAAAGTGGGTGTTTTGTACGCTTCAAAGCATCTAATCTGTCTGAGACTCGTTTAGTTAAACGAAAATCGGCCTTATCCAAGAAATGGCTAATACTCAACGCAAAGCTAGCCGCGGATTCGTGATCGTCGAAAGATGCTAAATAATGCAGACAGAAACAACAATCTATGATATCCGGTGGATCCTTGGAAGCGAACGTGAACACAGTCATACGTAGAGCAGAATTAGCACATAATGGAGAGGACGTGGCATCGAAGGGATGAACTGACACTAAATATCCGGACATTCTGCAGTATGGATTACCATCAAACCACACAAATCTTAAGTGATCTGTATAGCTCACTCATTCGCAAGAACATTTCCAAATGCGCGGTTAGGGGAACTGGAGGCTTTCTGATTCTTAACGATAATCGTGCTAATGACCCCATACAGTTTGGACTACTGCATAAATCATCATTCAAAGGAAACATCTCGTTACGCATAACAGTCGAACATCACACTAAGTTTGCTTGGCTTCCTTGGGTTAAAAACTGGGTGATGATGAAGGTGCCACCTTTCTGGTTCATTATGACTAGTAAGTCTTTCAGTTCAACCTTTCCTTACATGTTTGTCAATGACTTCTTTATACCTTATCTTCAGACCTGAAACTATCACAAATTTCCCCCATGAAGTCATAAGTCTTTTGATGGCAGCTTCCCTTTTACAAACCAACTGTCTCTCTTTAAGCCTCTAGCTAGGCCAACTGCGAGGTGTCCATTCTCGTATGTACGGCATTCTCCGATCCTTTTAACTGCCTATGCATCTTCTAAAGACCGACAAACTTCCGCGGTATTGTTATTTTTTAACTCAGTTTTACACCTCCTTAATGACAGTCTCCATACTCACGTCGTCGCTCTAAACGAGAGATAAAAATTGAGCCTTCATTAGAGGGCTCCTCACTGTTCATATCAGTGGTGTTTTCGTGGAGCACAAACCTTCTCTACGTTCGTATCTCTCTTCTGATAACTTCTGAGCCTGTGGTGAAATGGATCCAATGAGTATTATTTTTTTATTTTATTTCTTTACGTTCCAAATGGAACATAGGGATTCACACTTGTACTTTGGAGTTTCAGTAGCAGTGGTTTTATTTCTACAGGGTGGGGCTGATAGCCCCACGCCCAACCTTCCATCTTTATCGGTGTGACTACCGGCTTAGGCAGGTTTAGGCGTGCGTCGGCTGGGGATCGAACCCCAGGGCACATTCTTGGTAGTCTCGCCTTATTATCCCGGAGTGTGGGAAACGGCATGTCATACCAGTGTGGTTCGTTGACGACTATTTAAAATTGTGCATTATGGCTCCGTACAGGAGATAATATAAGGAGTTCCTACTTGAGTGGATTCTCCAGACATCAAGAATTCTGACCAAACCGACAGTCATTCACGAGATAACGTGTTAGGAGTCGGAAGATATTCAGTACTGAGGATTCTTTCTCACTCTTGATAGGTAAGCGCATCTGCCAACGTAATATCCAATCTATTATCTAATAATGCAAGTGTATCAACAAATGACTTTAGTCGTCTTACTGTGATGGGTAACCAGACCGACACTTGTTTGTCAGACAGCATGTTAGAAAAGTTGAGTGTATTCAGCATTACAAAACTAGTCGGCCATTTGAGCACCTACCAACGTAACACCTGATATATTATTTCATAATGTCCAAGTACCAACAAATGACTTCGGCCCTCCAACCCTAACCGGTACCACAACATCCATAGCAGTTAACACTGAATGGAAGTCCAGCGGCGTGGCACACTGTATTATTGGGACGGGCTCAAAGCAATGCAACGCCGCAACTGCAGTTACTGTGAAAAAATCTCTGAGCTTAACATCAGAAAGGAGGGAGTGTGGCGCATAATGATCTGCAGATATGACGGTGGACACAAATGAGAATCACTCCAATCTGTGAGGCAGCAGCATGCATGTTTTGACAGATAGAGAATTAGACATAAGTCTTGATACTAAAAAAATTAATAAGGATTGTACGGATCTAAGTTAAAAAAAGCTTTAGCTCCTAATATCTACAAGTCTGCTCAACTTTTTGCCGAGATGCTACTTTAGTGAACTATTTATTACTCATCATCGCAGTATACTTTCACTATGTAATTGGACTTTGATTTGTTTATCACTATAAAGATTGCATGTTAACAATTGATACTTTTGTATCCGCTCAATTTTTGAATTTTGATTACTGCCATAATATATGATCGTATTCCTTCACAAGTGCCTTTTGATTTACGTTGTGGATGTCGAGTAATCGCAACGTTAGGACAAAATAATAAACGCGAAGAATTACTAGGATATACGTGTACACTAGTTTGGTGAAAAATAGAGCACCACAGCAACTGGTGAGCCCGACAAAGCTGATCGATCGACTACATCATTTTGAAGTATACACACAGTGGATTTAATCATCTTTGCTATCGTATTAACTTTCATAACTGCATAACATTTGGATATATATTTACTGATATTTTTGCTAAAAGTACCTCCGGTAAGCAGACCATTTTTGGACATTTTTTAACTTACCCATATTCTGTTCTGTTTGTGCTCACTTTTTGTATTTTTGCTATCACCTGTATATATTATTTTCTGCACTTTTGTAATGTCATTTAACATTAATAACGACACTTCAAGTACAAGGTCTGTGGCTGCAGTTATTATTATTATTATTGTATCCTTTAATTCCTACAGGAACATAGGGCTTCAACCGTGCGTCTCCATTGCGTTCTGTTCTCTGCTAGAGTCTTCACCTGGCTCCAAGTCTGCCCACACGTTTTCATCTCCTCTTCACATGACCTCCTCCAAGTCACCCTCGCACGGACGACCAACTCGCCGCTTCCCTTTCGGGTTCCACTCGAGCAATGGCTTGTCTAGTGATGTCACTTGATGCATTGTTTCCTCAGAGTATGGCCAATCCATCTCCATTTCTTCCTGCCTATTTGTTTCACAATCGGTTCCTGCTGGGTTGGTTCGTTCCCAAAGATCCCTGTTGCTGATCTTTTCTGGCCATCTGATCTTGAGTATTGAGCGAAGACAACTGTTAATGAAGGTCTGTAGTTTGTTTGAGATGCTCTTTATGACGCACAGTGCAAGTCTCTGATCCGTATAGTAGCACTGACTGACTTCACATTGGAGTTGAAAATCCGGATCTTATTTTTGATGCTGAGTGCTGTTGACCTCCACACAGACTTGAGAGTAGTGAAAGCTTGTCTTGCTTTTCCGATTCTTGCTTTGATATCCTCGTCAGTACTGTCCGCCTGTAGTTGAAACGATGCTTCCCAGGTAGGTAAAGGAGGTTGTTTCTTTCAGGTTCCTCCCATTTATGCTGATTGTTGTCAGTTGTTGTTGTTGCTGTTGGTGGTGTTGCCCAGGAATTTTCATCACCTCTGTTTTATCTATGTTCACCTGAAGTCCTATCTTTGATGCTTCTTCTGCTAACTTGTTGCTTTTCGTTTGCATGTCTTCCAGTTTGTGGGAAATCAGACATATATCATCATCGGCGAAGTCCAGATCCTCCAAGTTTTTTGTGTGTCCATTTTATGCCTGTTTCCTCATTGCCCACTGTTTGTCGCATTATCCAGTCTATCGCAGTCAGGAAAATCATTGGCGATAGTAGGCAGCCAGCTTGTCTTACTCCTGTCCTCACGTCGAAGGATTCCGTAAGTTTCCCGTTGTGGATTACATGGCATGCAGCATTGTCGTATAGCTGTTGGATGAGTTGTATAATTGTCGGTGGCACCCCATAGTAGCGAAGTAGTTGCCAAATCACCTCCCGATCGACGCTGTCGAAGGCCTTTTCAAAGTCGATGAAGTTGAGATAGAGAGGTGACTGCCACTCCAAGCTTTGTTCAATGATGATCCGTAATGTGGCGACCTGATCAATGCATGACTTGTTTCTCCTGAATCCAGCCTGTTGCGGTCGAAGTTTTTCATCCAGGTTGGCATGTTTGATTCTCTCCAGGATGATGCGGCTCAGTATTTTGCTTGGAATAGACAGGAGCACAATTCCGCGCCAGTTCTTGCATTGACTTAGGTCTCCTTTCTTTGGTAGTTTGAATAAGTATCCTTTCTTCCAATCCTCGGGTACTTTGCCTCTTTCCACACCTTCTCCAGTAGTGGCGTCATCATGGCTGCAGTTACCATATCCATATCACCTTTTAAACCTAATGATCCATATTTGTGGTTCACTCGCCTAGAACACTACTTCCTAGCTAACCACGTCACTTCTCAGACTACAAAATTTGGCTATGCAAGCTCCATCTTACCGGACGATGTAGCAGAGCAAGTACGGGAGACGCTCATAAATCCAGATCCAGAAACTCCCTACGATGTTTTAAAGCAGAAGGTTATTAAGGTTGCTTCATTATCAGATCAGACAGCTATTGATCAGCTGCTCAGCAATGTTGGTCTAGGTGATAGAACTCCTTCTCAACTCAAAAGCCATATGTGTAACATTTTAGAAGATCGGAAGGTAGACACCAGGTTCTTTTATCAACTGTGGCTAAGGCGATTCCCCCACAACATTCAACAAGTATTAGCATTTGGAGATGAAGACATAAATATTGACAAGTTGGCAGAAATCGCTGACAGAATGTATGAACGGATTTCGCCACAAGTAACATCTGTAGTCGACAAATTGTCAAACGAACGCATAGAAGCCTTAGAACATAAAATAGACGTTCTGACCGAGCAATTAATGACAATGAGGGTTAATAGACAACCTATTACAACGTACAGAAGACAGTGTAGCCACTCACGCAATAGGCGTAAATATAGCTTACAACAGACTATATGCTGGTATCATCGCGAATTTGGTATACACGCTAAACGGTGCACACAACCGTGTGTTTTCCAACAAACGGTGGTGTCGGGAAACGAAAAGGCCGGCGGTCGGTGACGACTGCGGTCGCTGGCCAACACCCGTCCCACAGCCGTCTATTCAGGGTGACAGACAAAATAACGGGGGCACAATTCCTGGTAGATACCGGTGCAGAAATTAGTATAGTTCCCCCAACACCCAGCGAACGCTTACAACCAAATCCAGCATCAGTTCTTAAGGCTGCGAACAATTCTACTATAAAAACTTTTGGAACTCGAAAACAAAAACTTAATTTTGGTTGCAGTACACCATTTGAGTGGGAGTTCGTAATCGCCGATATAACCTTTCCTATCATTGGGGTGGATTTTCTTCAACACTACGAATTGCTAGTCGACTCTAGTCACCACAGATTGATAAATAGCAGTCGTAAACTATCGATTTCAGGCATCTTCACAGATGTCGAGAGTATCCGCTTGATGGTAGCCACAGCAGATCAATTATCCATGTACGATATTTTGCTAAAGAAATTTCCTGAACTGACACAGAGCGATTACTCCACAGCCTCTCTCAAACACAACGTAACACACCATATTGTAACTAAAGGTCCACCTGTCGCAGCAAAACCACGTCGTTTAAATCTAGCTAAAATGCAAATAGCAAAAGCAGAGTTCAACAGATTGTTAGGTCTAGGAATACATTACAAATCATATTGCATCTAATTGCTCATTTGCAATTCATTTTAAATAATTAAATCTTATTCAAATATGTCCTCTAATCGGATTATTCATTCTGGTGAGTATTTAATATTCTTAAAACCTACTGATCGGAAATACCATAAAAAAGACAAAAAAAGCATCATGCCGGGTGGCAAAGAGCCTTTAAAAAATACCCCTATTCAATTTATAACTGTTCCTGCAATTATGAGTACTAATTGTAGCTCCCTGCCAGCCAAGATTAACTGTCTTCAATCACTCGTGTCTTCCATTATATATCGAAATACTGGGATCATATCACTTCAAGAAACATGGCTACATGATCTATACAATGACAATCTAGTGTATCTGCATGATTTCAAATTATTCAGACAAGATCGGTGTAGTTTTAGGAAGAAACGTGGTGGCGGTGTCGCCATCTTCATTAATTCACAATAGTGTACATCTAATAAAGTATGTTTCAAATTCTCTAGTGAAAATATTGACTGCCTCACCGTTAAATGTCGACCTAAACATTTGTCAAAATATAACTACATATACATCTCGAACATTTATATTGCGCCTGGATGCAATTCCACTGAATTGTCTTTATTTGCGGATGAATTTACCTCCCTTGCTGCCACCTCCTTCGGAAACTCCTTGTCTATAGTTACTGGAGATTTCAATTCTGGTGATCACAGCTTCCTTATTTCACTTGGTCATGATAACATTGTCCACTTCCCGACTCGAATGGAAAATACTCTAGATCTTGTGTTTACAAATGACAGGAATATTTGAAGCTCGGAAAAGAGTCCCACTACTTAATTGTGATCACTGCATCATAAGAATATTGCCCAAAGTATATGGAAAGCAGCACAAAAGGGTCTTCTCCTACCTTGGAAAGAAAACACAACACAGATGTTATTCACATGACAACATACAGAATCTAAGGACAATGTTAAAAGACAAAAACTGGGACCTGTTTACTGAACAAGCTCTTGATAACACAATTAGTAACATAACACATTATCTTAATTTCTGTCTTGATGTTTGTTGTCCAAAAGAGACAATCTTCTTAAAATCCGACGGCTTCTCCTCTTCTCAACTCAAAAAGCTTCACCGTGAAAAAGAGGTTGTACAAAATGAAAAATAAATCTGGTGTTAAGAGAATGAGCACTCTGATTAAAGCCGAATTACAAAGACTAAGTGCTCTCTATAACCAGAAGTTTCTTTCATGTAAATCCTCATCTAATATGTGGAAGCTATTAAAGGAAATCACAGGTGGTAAGCAAATAATGAATGATACTTCTGTTGATGTTGATATGCTTAATAAATCCTTCATATGTATTCCTGCAGATGTTGTGATTCCCAAATCTAATAGTATAAATAATGACTGCTTCTCATGTTTTAACACGAATGATGTCCTTAAGTGTCTTCAATCTCTCAAACCTACTCAGTCCCTTGGTCCTGATGGAGTTCCTGCTGTTATCCTTAAGAAGTGTGCTGACATCTTATGTTACCCATTAACCGACATTTTCAATGAATCTCTTTCCAAAAGTATTATTCCTGACTCATGGAAAAATATCAAGGTTGTTCCGGTGCCTAAATCAACAAGTGGACCTACTGTTAAGTTTCGACCGATTGCTATTAGCTCACCTTTTTTAAAAGTTATGGAAAGACTTATTTTACTTAATCTTGAATCCTCTTTAAAGCCTTTCAATGACCCCAACAAGTTTGCTTATACACATAATAGGTGTACCTTAGATGCCGCTGTTGTTCTATATCATAATATGGTCTCTAGTTTAGATAGAGGAGCTAAATATGTTCGGTGCGCCTTCCTTGATTACACATCTGCATTTGACTCTGTACCTAGGTCTCTCTTGCTAAGTAAGCTTGCTGCAACACAGACTGAAAGCTGGACAAATAAGTGGTTGCATTCCTATTTTTCTGATAGGAAGCAGTACACCGTCTACAATGGAAAGTCCTCCACTACCTCACTTACTTTAGCTGATGTTCCTCAAGGTGCTGTTCTTTCTCCTTTTCTATTTTCTTTTTTCTTACATGACTTGCCCCATTCTGATGTAGCCACTTTTGTCAAGTATGCTGATGACCTCTCTGTCTCTATGCATGTCAACTCTCAGTCAGATTGTTCCAAATTAAATAACTCTCTGTCGGAAAATAGTCAGTGGTCCTCTTCAAACGGTCTTAAGCTGAATCCGTCTAAATGTCAGGTAGTAAATTTCACTTTCAGACGAAAATGTAACCTACAACAACTAGCTAGCTCACATGGTCCCACTATCATTGACGGCATAGAGGTTGAAATAACATCGTCAACTGAAAGCATCATTGATGGCAGTGAAGGATGATGATAAATGGAGCGATAAATTACCTCTTGTACTTCTTGGAATACGTTCGACAATAAAACAAGATATCGAATGTTGTCCAGCAGAATTAGTTTATGGAACTACTTTACGACTGCCTGGAGAATATTTCAACCCAGCCACTGAAGTTCCAATCGACGAAACTACTTTTGCACAACAACTGAGACAACATATGAGCCTTTTAAGATATCATCCTCCGCGACATCAGCTCAACCAAGCATACATGCCTCGAAAACTAGACGATTGCACTCACGTTGTCAATGGACGTGAACATTGAACGTTTGTTTTACTGGGTCTGGCAGCCATTGGCAGGCAATTCAAGGCGCGAATGGAACGATCGCTTGCAAGTTGAAGGAAGACTGGATTTCAATACGAATAAAAGTACTTTATAACTTCATTTGTACTTAACATTTGTTTGCAGACTTTGTAGTTTTCTTCAATTTAATTGCCAAACAATATAATTTCGTTCGAGGAATATTGGTGTTTTGGATTTAAAGTTGAAGGAAACACATAGTGTTTATCGGTTCAATCGCTTAAGTCTTCGTTACAATAGGAACTTAGGGCTAAGTTCCTTGACAGTTTTTATTCGTTTGTTCGTCGTCTGGATTGCAAGCTGGGTCAGTTTTTATTCTTCTCCAAGTCTTCGTGGGCGCCTTCTGGAAATCGTCTGGGTGTACTTACTAGATCTGCAGCCAGCTTCTCTTTGGACAAGGATTATCAACGCAATTTGGATTCTTTGGTGACGGATAATGCCTGGGTCAAGAAAGGGACATGGCACAATGGAAGCAGACAAAAAAGTAAGTCACGATGAGTTGCCTGTTAACTGTAATGATATGTATGATGCTCAGCATGTTAAGTTTGGTGTTCATGCCTCACCGTTAAGTGACAGTAAGGGTTTAAGACTGCCTAAGTTTGAACCGAGATACTTCGATGGAAACCCAGCCGACTACCCACAGTTCATTAAAGAGTTTGAGGTCATGCTGAGTGGTTTTGTATTGAATGATGAAATGAAGTTAATGTATGTGTTGAGATATTGCACTGGTGTAGCTGCAAGAGCCATACAGTGCTGTAAGTTTATGCCCCCGAACGAAGGATATGATGAGGCCATGAAGATACTCCGTCAGAGGTTTGGAAAACCATATATGATATCCCGTAGTATTTTCGAGACGGTGAAAGGTAACGGGTCACAGTTGAACGATAATGCAGAGGAACTTGCAGAGTTCTTGGATAATTTGATGGTATATAGAAATACACTCATGTCTTTTAACTGCGTAGATGAATTGAACTCAAGTTCCGTGCTTGAAACTGTTGCCAAGAGATTACCTGTTCGTCTACAAAGGAAGTTTATAAAGGTTTGTTCACGTCTAGAGGAGGAAGGTTTAGAGCCCAGGTTGGATGACCTTGTGAGCCTGGTGAAAGACAGTGTCAACCAAGCTTTGAGCAAGTTTGCTAGTATACTGCATCCCTCCCCTGGAATAGAGAAATCGGAGAGTAGAATGCAATCATTTATGACGAAGGGGTCTCAGTGTAGTGGATATCGAGAAAGCTGTATGGTGTCTAGTAAACCTAATGATTGTGGCAGCTTTAGCGAGACGTCCCCAACGGATAAGTTACAAGCTGCGAGACAAACACGGCTGTGCTTCGTCCGTTTGCAAGAAGTGCATGCAAAGGCTAACTGTGAAGCAACGAGCAAGTTTTGTGGCAAGCTAAATGTGAAGTCAGCGTCATCGTGTTCTGACTCCGAATCGTGTGACGATAATGGTGCGGTGAAGAAGCCTGTAGTCGTAACTGATAATCCATTGTTGAAAAGAGTGTCTCAGACGACACCGCAGTTTGTGCATAAGAAGAGGGTTACAGTTTCAGTGTCCAGTTCTGACTCCACAAGTTTACAAGGTATTACTAGTCAGAGTAAAGGAATAAAACCTTTAAGGATTCATGAGGAAGAACCTGAGTCATCTACGGCTGTTATTAAAGAGTGTGAAAATGATGAAGTCGATCATACAGACGGCGGTAAAGTGGGTATTTGTGACAATGGTCACGGTAGTTCACATTTATCTGTGGCTGATCATGATGAGATTAGCGGAATGCCTTCTACTACTGAGTTGACTAAAGGTTCTGTACAACTTGAACGTAAAGTAGAATTAAAGGCAGATGCGGTTGCTGCAGATATGGATACTCGTGAGGCCGTCAGTTTAAGTGATCCGAGTGTAGCCCAACTATCGACAGATGTTAAAACTGAACTGGAGCCAATAATAAAAGATAGCAGTGGTGGTAATCCTGTGGTTAGACAACCTCCTAAAGGTCTAACAACAACAGCTTCTGATACACCGCTAGGTTCTTCAACTGGTGTCAGCCAGTCGTCGTTGGTGTTGTCATATGCAGTAAAAGAGCCGTCCATGAATCAACGTGTCTTATGCATTGATTATGCTAGTGTCGGTCCGTTCGAAGGGACGAAAGTCAATGGCCAGTTTAGTGACGATAAGCCAACTGTGTACAGGGTGGTAACTGTTAGACTGACTTGCACGAATAAAGGCATTTCATGTTTCAAACTACTATTTGAATGTTATTATCTTTGGTGCAAATTACTGTGTACATTCGCTTGGTTGGTCAGATACGTCGTATGTTTGTTAGTCATCTACCTTCCACGATACAATGTCATGGGCGTGTTACCATTCAGAGTCGAGGATATAGATGATGGAAGGAGGTCAGCAAATGAGCTCAACGACGATTTTCCAACTTAAGGGCGTAAACCTGAGAAGGGTTGTAGGCGTACTGCTGTAAGTCCTACAATTCTTCAAGGGTAGTACGTCGAAGAGCAGTCCATCGTACTTGGTGTATTATTTTGTACATATGTTCATGTTGTATATAATGAATTGGTATCATCCCTCTTCTACCTGTTGATTAATTTTGTTTGTATCCGGACGTCTTCCACTTGGATCGTCAACCTGAGAAGAAATGTAGGCGTACTGCTGTAAGTCCTACAGTTCTTCAAGGGTAGCTCGTCAAGGCAGAATCCGCGATATTTGATGTATTGATTGTACATATGTTTGTGTTGAGTAATTAAGTGGGTTTCGATTCATCTGATTGTCGCTTAATCTTATAGTTGTCGCATTGTGTGAATCATCTTGTAATGTTTTGTAAGCACGTCTGAATTCGCTTCTAAACTTGTGAGTGAATCGTGTAATGTTAGAGTCAGCGTACGCGATTGGATACGCCGGGGAGAGGATTGGGCTAGAGTGGAATGAAGCAATCGATACTTTGTGAAAGAGATTAGTGGTGGTATCGTCGTCAGAGAGCGTAGACCCCATGCGCCGGGGAGAGCGTGTAGGTGTGATGTGGTATGTTTGCTGTGTGTTGGGCTTTTTTGTCTTGCTTTTCCAATTTTAGCCTAGTCCCGATTGGCCCAGGTTCCCGCATTGGCAGTTCAGTTCAAGGTTACCGCCGCTGTGAAAAAAAGGGATGGACCCTTTTTTGCCGGGGAGTGTCAATGGACGTGAACATTGAACGTTTGTTTTACTGGGTCTGGCAGCCATTGGCAGGCAATTCAAGGCGCGAATGGAACGATCGCTTGCAAGTTGAAGGAAGACTGGATTTCAATACGAATAAAAGTACTTTATAACTTCATTTGTACTTAACATTTGTTTGCAGACTTTGTAGTTTTCTTCAATTTAATTGCCAAACAATATAATTTCGTTCGAGGAATATTGGTGTTTTGGATTTAAAGTTGAAGGAAACACATAGTGTTTATCGGTTCAATCGCTTAAGTCTTCGTTACAATAGGAACTTAGGGCTAAGTTCCTTGACACACGTTTTCATACGACACGACGGTGTAAGGAAACCACTTCAACCACCTTATGACGGACCATTTAAAGTAATAAGCAGAACAAACAAAATCATCACTGTTGAACGCGGAGGAAAACACGAGAATGTAAGCATCGATCGCGTAAAACCAGCTTTCATGGAAATAGAGGTGACTGAATGTTTACCCAAATCAACATCACCTAAATTTGAGCCAAAAAATGAGTCCTGCTCTCAAGATTCAAAATCTGATGATATTCCGGCTAACAAAACAGAAAGAATCACAAGATCAGGCAGACGAGTACATTGGCCACAAAGATTTGTACAGACAATTCATTTCTAATTCATTTCCATACTTGCTTATTACTGTACTATTAACTGTATGTAAGATATAAATCTATTTTGTAGCTCTTTACAATAACAACCTCATTATTATTCTAATAATTTTTCTGGTTTCATTGTTACATTTTGCACAACTTTCTAAACATTTTGGTTCGTTTCAAAGTTGTTAACATTTTCGAACATATACAGTCAAATTATCAAACCTCAGAAAACTTAAAATCCTCAATTCGGTTTTCATACCAGAAACTCGTATATATTTCTCCTGTTATTGTAATTTACAATATCATTCCGAATACAGGTAAACTTCATTTACCTGCATTCTACGGAGGGGCTATTGTAGTGACCCATTTTATTATTCATCATCGCAGTATGCTTTCACTATGTAATTGGACTTTGATTTGTTTATCACTCTAAAGATTGCGTGTTAGCAATTGATACTTTTGTACTCGCTCAACTTTTGAATTTTGATTACTGCCATAATATATGATCGTATTCCTTCACAAGTGCCTTTTGATTTACGTTGTGGATGTCGAGTAATCACAACGTTACGACACAATAATAAACGCGAAGAAGTACTAGGATATACGTGTACACTAGTTTGATGAAAATTAGAGCACCAAACTAGCGTACACGTATATCCTAGTACTTCTTCGCGTTTATTATTGTATCCTAACGTTGTGATTACTCGACATCCACAACGTAAATCAAAAGGCACTTGTGAAGGAATACGATCATATATTATTGCAGTAATCAAAATTCAAAAGTTGAACGAGTACAAATGTATCAATTGTTAACACGCAATATTTATAGTGATAAACAAACTACGATGATGAATAATAAAATGGGTCACTACAATAGCCCCTCTGTAGAATGCAGGTAAATGAAGTTTAGTTGTATTCGGAATATTATTGTAAATTACAATAACAGGAGAAATATATACGAGTTTCTGGTATGAAAACCGAATTGAGGATTTTAAGTTTTCTGAGGTTTGATAATATGACTGTATATGTTCGAAAATGTTAACAACTTTGAAACGAACCAAAATGTTTAGAAAGTTGTGCAAAATGTAACAATGAAACCAGAAAAATTATTAGAATAATAATGAGGTTGTTATTGTAAAGAGCTACAAAATAGATTTATATCTTACATACAGTTAATAGTACAGTAATAAGCAAGTATGGAAATGAATTAGAAATGAATTGTCTGTACAAATCTTTGTGGCCAATGTACTCGTCTGCCTGATCTTGTGATTCTTTCTGTTTTGTTAGCCGGAATATCATCAGATTTTGAATCTTGAGAGCAGGACTCATTTTTTGGCTCAAATTTAGGTGATGTTGATTTGGGTAAACATTCAGTCACCTCTATTTCCATGAAAGCTGGTTTTACGCGATCGATGCTTACATTCTCGTGTTTTCCTCCGCGTTCGACAGTGATGATTTTGTTTGTTCTGCTTATTACTTTAAATGGTCCGTCATAAGGTGGTTGAAGTGGTTTCCTTACACCGTCGTGTCGTATGAAAACGTGAGTGCAATCGTCTAGTTTTTGAGGCATGTATGCTTGGTTGAGCTGATGTCGCGGAGGATGATATCTTAAAAGGCTCATATGTTGTCTCAGTTGTTGTGCAAAAGTAGTTTCGTCAATTGGAACTTCAGTGGCTGGGTTGAAATATTCTCCAGGCAGTCGTAAAGCAGTTCCATAAACTAATTCTGCTGGACAGCATTCGATATCTTGTTTTATTGTCGAATGTATTCCAAGAAGTACAAGAGGTAATTTATCGCTCCACTTATCATCATCCTTCACTGCCATCAATGATGCTTTCAGTTGACGATGTTATTTCAACCTCTATGCCGTCAATGATAGTGGGACCATGTGAGCTAGCTAGTTGTTGTAGGTTACATTTTCGTCTGAAAGTGAAATTTACTACCTGACATTTAGACGGATTCAGCTTAAGACCGTTTGAAGAGGACCACTGACTAATTTCCGACAGAGAGTTATTTAATTTGGAACAATCTGACTGAGAGTTGACATGCATAGAGACAGAGAGGTCATCAGCATACTTGACAAAAGTGGCTACATCAGAATGGGGCAAGTCATGTAAGAAAAAAGAAAATAGAAAAGGAGAAAGAACAGCACCTTGAGGAACATCAGCTAAAGTAAGTGAGGTAGTGGAGGACTTTCCATTGTAGACGGTGTACTGCTTCCTATCAGAAAAATAGGAATGCAACCACTTATTTGTCCAGCTCTCAGTCTGTGTTGCAGCAAGCTTACTTAGCAAGAGAGACCTAGGTACAGAGTCAAATGCAGATGTGTAATCAAGGAAGGCGCACCGAACATATTTAGCTCCTCTATCTAAACTAGAGACCATATTATGATATAGAACAACAGCGGCATCTAAGGTACACCTATTATGTGTATAAGCAAACTTGTTGGGGTCATTGAAAGGCTTTAAAGAGGATTCAAGATTAAGTAAAATAAGTCTTTCCATAACTTTTAAAAAAGGTGAGCTAATAGCAATCGGTCGAAACTTAACAGTAGGTCCACTTGTTGATTTAGGCACCGGAACAACCTTGATATTTTTCCATGAGTCAGGAATAATACTTTTGGAAAGAGATTCATTGAAAATGTCGGTTAATGGGTAACATAAGATGTCAGCACACTTCTTAAGGATAACAGCAGGAACTCCATCAGGACCAAGGGACTGAGTAGGTTTGAGAGATTGAAGACACTTAAGGACATCATTCGTGTTAAAACATGAGAAGCAGTCATTATTTATACTATTAGATTTGGGAATCACAACATCTGCAGGGATACATATGAAGGATTTATTAAGCATGTCAACATCAACAGAAGTATCATTCATTATTTGCTTACCACCTGTGATTTCCTTTAATAGCTTCCACATATTAGATGAGGATTTACATGAAAGAAACTTCTGGTTATAGAGAGCATTTAGTCTTTGTAATTCGGCTTTAATCAGAGTGCTCATTCTCTTAACACCAGATTTATTTTTCATTTTGTACAACCTCTTTTTCACGGTGAAGCTTTTTGAGTTGAGAAGAGGAGAAGCCGTCGGATTTTAAGAAGGTTGTCTCTTTTGGACAACAAACATCAAGACAGAAATTAAGATAATGTGTTATGTTAGTAATTGTGTTATCAAGAGCCAGTTCAGTAAACTGGGACCTGTTTGTGTCTTTTAACATTGTCCTTAGATTCTGTATGCTGTCATGTGAATAACATCTGTGTTGTGTTTTCTTTCCAAGGTAGGAGAAGACCCTTTTGTGCTGCTTTCCATATACTTTGGGCAGTATTCTTATGATGCAGTGATCACAATTAAGTAGTGGGGCTCTTTTCCGAGCTTCAAATATTCCTATGTCATTTGTAAACACAAGATCTAGAGTATTTTCCATTCGAGTCAGGAAATTGACAATGTTATCATGACCAAGTGAAACAAGGAAGCTGTGATCACTAGAATTGAAATCTCCAGTAACTATAGTCAAGTAGTTTCCGAAGGAGGTGGCAGCAAGGGGGGTAAATTCATCCGCAAATAAAAACAATTCAGTGGAATTGCATCCAGGCGCAATATAAATGTTCGAGATGTAGATGTAATTATATTTTGACAAATGTTTAGGTCGACATTTAACGGTGAGACAGTCAATGTTGTCACTAGAGAATTTGAAACATACTTTATTAGATGTACACTATTGTGAATTAATGAAGATGGCGACACCGCCACCACGTTTCTTCCTAAAACTACACCGATCTTGTCTGAATAATTTGAAATCATGCAGATACACTAGATTGTCATTGTATAGATCATGTAGCCATGTTTCTTGAAGTGATATGATCCCAGTATTTCGATATATAATGGAAGACACGAGTGATTGAAGACAGTTAATCTTGGCTGGCAGGGAGCTACAATTAGTACTCATAATTGCAGGAACAGTTATAAATTGAATAGGGGTATTTTTTAAGGCTCTTTGCCACCCGGCATGATGCTTTTTTTGTCTTTTTTATGGTATTTCCGATCAGTAGGTTTTAAGAATATTAAATACTCACCAGAATGAATAATCCGATTAGAGGACATATTTGAATAAGATTTAATTATTTAAAATGAATTGCAAATGAGCAATTAGATGCAATATGATTTGTAATGTATTCCTAGACCTAACAATCTGTTGAACTCTGCTTTTGCTATTTGCATTTTAGCTAGATTTAAACGACGTGGTTTTGCTGCGACAGGTGGACCTTTAGTTACAATATGGTGTGTTACGTTGTGTTTGAGAGAGGCTGTGGAGTAATCGCTCTGTGTCAGTTCAGGAAATTTCTTTAGCAAAATATCGTACGTGGACAATTGATCTGCTGTGGCTACCATCAAGCGGATACTCTCGACATCTGTGAAGATGCCTGAAATCGATAGTTTACGACTGCTATTTATCAATCTGTGGTGACTAGAGTCGACTAGCAATTCGTAGTGTTGAAGAAAATCCATCCCAATGATAGGAAAGGTTATATCGGCGATTACGAACTCCCACTCAAATGGTGTACTGCAACCAAAATTAAGTTTTTGTTTTCGAGTTCCAAAAGTTTTTATAGTAGAAT
>CALYDE020000221.1:0-20783 GCA_944472155.2 Trichobilharzia szidati
CAAGTATGGAAGATCTGCAGTCGCAAATGAAAAACAAATCACAGTAAGAAAAAAGCCAATCTACTTTGAGCTTGGTTATAAAGGCGAAAACATTGCAGCGATGATCAACAGAAGGCTGAGTACATCACTAGCTATAGCCTATCCTGCAGCTAAGCTCGTTCCCGTCTTTCGAACAACTTGCTCTCTGGTGCAATCAAAAATCGATAGATATCCTTCTCATGTTAACTCTAACTGTATACACAAATTTACATGTATCTGCGGGAGCAGTTACATTGGAAGAACAGAAAGAAGGGCCTATCTACGATTTTCTGAACATGTACCAAAAAGCCTACGTGTAAAAGCAACAAATGTTTTAAGCAGTGCCATCGCCAGGCATCTTCTTGACACGGGTCATGAGGTGGACGTGGAAAAGTCGTTCAAAATTATCAATAAGCAAAAGAGTTCAATGCTCCTTAAGTTTGCCGAAGCCATTTCCATCAAGCGCCTAAAACCTGATTTGTGCGTTCAGAAAGAAGCGGTTATCAGTCTTTCTTTGCCCTGGTAACTGGATATTTTTCATCCGAATGCGAGATACTGAAAAGTTTTCATTTTGTATGATTATTAATGCTTGGAATTGTGTTCAAGATTGCATATATATACATATATATATCATTAGTGTATGTGTATACTGATCGATTGATTTCTGTTTAAGATGAACTCTGTGCAAGATACATTTAGATACATTTAATAATGTTTTTGCCCTGTAAGCAGCTGAAGAGAAGGCGACGAAATAAAATATGGTACCATTTTATTCAGCTAAATCTGTAGTTGTTGCTTTGTTCAAATATGTGTTGATTTTCCTTAATAAACGATCTGTTTCCTGGCCCTTGTCTTCTGTTGTTACACAAAGCTTCCGTTATCAATCTCTTTCTCCAACATTTTACATTAGATTTTAATACTGTCATCTTATCCCATCATCCTATTGTATGGTTGTGTGTAACTGCATGTAGTGAGTGCTATAACTCAACTATTCTCCAGATTTCTTTATTATTCGGGTCAACTAATATAGATTTCGCTGGGTTTCTGTGCTCCGCTAGTCCAACTGACTGACCCCGTTCCACGACTTCGACCTGTGTATTTTGCCTGACAGTCATTCCATGGTACAAGATAAACTGAATTGTTTTGTTTCGTTGGCTCCACAGGATCCTTTAACTGACAAAGCTTGAAGTTAACTGGTGGTGGATGGTGACTAGCAGTGGAATGCAGGATGCACATTTCGTTCTTTTCGGGACTAGTCAACTTTTATATTCTGTATTGTTAAGAATTCTCGTTAAGGTTTCCAAGGTTCCTTGTGTGCGCGGAAGTACTACTGATGATTTATATTCCCTATTGTTGATGTTGTCATTATCCTGTGCATGCTTGACATGCATGTCGTCATTATTATGATTATTATTATCACTGTCACTACTATTATTATTTATTTTATTTTTACATTTTCCTTCATTTTTAGATTTACCTACATACCCTGATTTATCAGGGTACTTATTTAGTTTGAGAGCTTTTCTTGCATGTTTCACTTCCTGTCTTAGATTTTCTTTGGTACACTTAGTTTTTGTGCCCTATTATTTGAACGTTACACCCATCCTATTTTTACTGTCATAGAGTGGGATGATCGGAAATTTAAATATCAGTTTGAACGTATGGTTTTTTGTAAGTACCAGTGTTTAGGTTCCCATCCTCTCTGAATTTTACTCTATAATCTAACATAGGAAGCTCCCCTTCTTGACTTCCCAATTCATAAGTGAATTGAATTGCCTCTACTTTTGAGTTGATTTGTTTGAAAAACCTATCTTTTTCCCCTGTTCTGAGTACGGTGAATGTGTCATCTATATACCTCCACCATACTTTTGAGGTGGTGCTGAACGTTTCAATCGCTAACTTTTCCCAACTATCCTTGAGTAAGATAAGAAATCTGGAGAATAGTTGAGTTATTGCACTCACTACATTCAATTACACACAACCATACAATAGGATGATGGGATAAGATGACAGTTTTAAAATCTAATGTAACATGTTGGAGGGAGAGATTGATAACGGAAGCTTTGTCTATCGAATCAACTGAAAATGCATGTAAGAGGAATGATTCAACACCTTTCCCAGAGACATCCGGAAAGTTCTACTACCTCTACGACAAATAGGAGGGAACAAAGGAAACTATAAAACTAAGGTATCGAGGTTGTGTGATGATGATTGATATGATTGTGAACCGTAATAAATTGTTTGTGAAACATCATCCGGTAAATAATACTGTCTGACTGAATGATATATTCTAATAAACAAATTAATATGGAATAATAGGTTGGCTGTGAACAGTATAGTCAGAAAATTTACAGAATTTTGGGCATATTTTATTGAAAACTACTTACAGTTCGTAAAGGATTTCCAACTAAAATAGTAATCAACAAGACACATCGTATGATGCCACATTTTTTTCCTTCACGTTCCCCAGTGGAACAAAGGGCTTCAAGTTAGTGGCTTGAAGATTCTGTAGCAGTGTTTATTTTACAGGATGGGGTTGCTAGCCTCATGCCCAACCCTTCCGCTTCAGAACCATTATTTCTGGCTTAGCGAGATAAGGGAGTGCGTCGGCCGGGAATCGAACCCCGGACCAAGTGCATGGTCGGCGCTATGCCACCGACGCACATGATGCCACATAGTTCACTCTAAAGAAACGTCCACTCATGTAGCATATTTTTTCTTCATTTCCTTCAAGAATAACAGTGCAGTATGCTGAAAGTTATAAAAAAATGTTCAGGAATGCCTGTTACATTCCAAGGATATGGTTGGATGACTGAAGGAAGTAAGAAGTCGAGAAAAGTCGAAACATTATACTGCTTGAAAATTTACGTAGTCAACTGGTTAAAACAGATCGCCATATTACAACTTCCGTTGGCGTCGTAACGGAAATCAGATATTTCTAATGATAGATTTACATTGTGCAATGAAGAATTAGTTATCACAAATGATATTCCTAATACTGGTGGACTGGATTATGCGTCAGACAGTGGGAAACGAGAAGACAGGGATATCCTGGACCGACGTGAAGAACCTAGAAGACCTGGATTTCGCGCGTGGATGACTTATGTTTGATGTCACACAAAATCGAAGACTTACAAGCGAAAACCGACAAACTGGTCGAAGAGGCTGTCAGCAAAGACAGGACTCCAGGTGAACATAGACAAGACGGAGGTTATGAAAATAACCAACCAACCAACAAAAACAACGGCAGCAACATCCAGCGCCAATCACCATCAACGGGAGGGATTTGAAAGAGGTTACTTCATTCACTTATCTAGGGAGCATTGTCTCAGCTACAGGAGGAACGGACGAGGATGTCAAATCGAGACGAGAACCGGGAAGGCGAGAAACACATTCATCAACCTGAAACCAATCTGGAAATCTTCCACTGTCACTCAGCATCAACAACAAAATTCGGATTTTCAATGTAAACGTCAAATCAGTCAGTTCTTCTATACGGATCAGAAACTTGGCCAGTGTGTCACAAAGAATATTTCCAACAGCCTGTTGTAGACCTTTATCACCAGCTGTCTTCGCTCCATACTGAAGATCAGATGGCCGGAAAGAATCACCAACAAGAAACCATGGGAACAAACAAAACAAGAACCAGTCGCCCAACAAATATGCAGTGGAAATGGATTGGACACTCGCTGAGGAGGCCGTTGGGTGACATCGCGCGTCAGGCCGTAGCTCGAGTGGAACCCGAAAGGGAAGCGGCGAGTGGGACGTCCAAGGGAGACATGGAGGAGATCGTGTGAAGAGGAGTTGAAACAGTATGAACTGACATGGATGCAGGTGAAAAGTACAGCAGAAGACAGAATCAAATGGAGACGTGTAGTTGAAGTCCTATGTTCCACTAGGAACCCAAGGGAACAATAATAATAATAATGAAGAATTAGTGTTTCAATCAACTGTTTTTGTAAAAAAGAGCACTTACTAGGAGAAATCAAAACAGTTTACGCTAATAGACATCTATTCTTGATCAAAATCAATAGGAACATGTGTGATATACGAGTGACACACAATGTTTTAGAGGACTTTCATTTACCACTTTAAAAATTCAAAGTTAAATGTTGACTAAATATGGGCCTGATAAGGTCACTGATTACGTCTCTGGCTGCAGCACTACTAGGTGATGGAGTTTCAAACCTAAGAGGAGCCACCCGTTCTTCCAAGGTTACAGATGAGCCTTGCTGACAATTACCAATAATCACGATATCCAGACCCATGGGTTCCTACCAATCGTCTCTAGCCATCAGACATCCATTCAGAGTGTACGGCAATGGTGAGTCATCTAGCTTGGTCATTGCATTGTACACTAAACTGATGGAATGCAGACAGCATTTACGTCAAAGACTAGGCGCATAGTACTGATTACTGTGTGATTATAGATCAATGTATACATGGAATTTAATGTATAGTGACACACTTCAGTTTATGTAGGATGTAACAAATTGTTTATGATTTTATATTTTGAAACTGTCCACCTACTAAATACTGCTAAAATAATACAAGCACTATCAGTATATCTGTATACGGAATTACTTTACCGTTTACGCTTGTCTGATTTTATTGAAGTTAATGGAGCGTAATTTTTTAAAACAAATCTACTCTTCCATGTAACAAACATAGAACATCCAGAATTTGCAAAATAATTCGAAGAATTCGGAAATTAGACATTTGTAAAATCTCTGCGAAATTGAAATAAGTAATTCCAACGTTTTGTTTGGCAAACTGGTCCGACTTTCTTCAAGGAAATTAATCGAAGTTAACAGAGCAGAGGTTTATATATAAAAAGGACATCTTTTGTTCGGACTAGTTTGCCGAACGAAACGTTAGAATTACTTATTTCAATTTCGCTGAGATTTTACAAATATAATTCTTACAAATGTCTACTTCTCACTCGGCGCCTAATTATTTTAGAGCTATTCTGTCCAATCTCGATCACAGATCATGTGAACTAAGGGAATTAGTCAATGTTTTCTATATTAAAAGCTTACGCCATAATTCACAGTAATAATATAAATATATTATGTTGATTCTCAGTGCACAATTATACGTGACGGTTGAGAGGTATTCTGCAAATGATACAAAAATATGCGTCATATGCACATGAAATTGATGAATGGAGATTTTAACGCCTGTGAAGACTATTGAGAGGTTATCTTTTCTCATCGTTCATTGGATAGTAGCTATTTATTCCTTATATTCCCAAAGGAATGTAGAGCTTAAACAGTATGTCTTCATTCCAATCAGTTCTCTACCATCACCTTCAACTGGCTACATCACTGCCTATAAAATTTAATTTCCCATTCAAATAACGTTCTCCACTTCACCCTTCAACACCTAACTCGATTTCTCTCAATTCGGTTCCATTCGACGACTCGCTTTTATTGTGAGTGCATATCTAATACATTCGTTTTGAAGCATCTTTTGGGCGATAGGTGCCTGGCTGATTCTCTGAATTCCTTGTTACTTATCCCTTCTGGCCAGCTATCTGATCTTCAGTATTTGGAGGAGGTAATTACTGATGAAGATTTTCAGGTGCCAGTTTGAAATGCTTTCACAGAGATTACTGCGTTCAGTTTACTCCACTTTATTCTAGATAAAATCATTCATGAAACAATCCGATTTCTTATTGACTCTTTCTCGGCTTACATTTCGGATAAGTTTATTACTCTTTCAAGCATGTGATCACTTCCTTTCGAAGTGAAATCCACTCATTCTGACCAGTTGTGTTATGTGTGCTTCACAGGTGTAATGTAATCGATCGAATATTTCTCACCTTCAGTAGTCATATAATACTCATACTCATATGTCACCACGATATGCAGGACACCTTTCTAATGAATGATTAGTAAGACAAGAAGTAAGTAAGTAAGGAGCAGGGAAATGAAAGCATATTATTCATTTCTCAGCCAGTTGTCTTAAAAGTGATTGTTGTGATGAATTTACGATGGCTACATACAGTATAGGCTTTTGTTCAGAATATCCAAGTAATCAATAAAATAGTGATCTGTAATTGACTGTGTCAACAAGGTCAATGTTTTTCCTCTTCTCATTTCTCTTACTTCCCGAGTGGAGAATAGCCCAAGCTTACTATAATGCTGAATTATTATTATTATTTCCTTTAATTCCTAGAGGAACATAGGGCTTCAGCCATGCGTCTCCATTGCGTTCGGTTCTCTGCTGTAGTTTTCACCTGGCTCCAAGTCTGCCCACACGCTTTCAATTCCTCTTCACATGATCTCCTCCAGGTCACCCTTGGACGACCAACTCGTCGCTTCCCTTTCGGGTTCCACTCGAGGGCTTGTCTAGTGATGTCACTTGCTGGTTTCCTCAGAGTGTGTCCAATCCATCTCCATTTCTTCCTGCCTATTTGTTTCACGATCGGTTCCTGGTTGGTTCGCTCCCAGAGATCTTTGTTGCTGATCCTCTCCGGCCATTTGATCTTGAGTATTGAGCGAAGGCATTTGTTAATGAAGGTCTGTAGCTTGTTTGAGCTGCTCTTTGTGACACGCCAAGTCTCTGATCCGTATAGTAGTACTGACTTCACATTGGAGTTGAAAATACGGATCTTATTTTTGACGCTGAATGCTGTTGACCTCCACATAGACTTGAGAGAAATGAAAACTTGTCTTGCTTTTCCGATTCTGGCTTTGATATCCTCGTCAGTTCCTCCTGTAGTTGAGACGATGCTTCCCAGGTAGGTGAAAGAAGTTGTTTCCTTCAGGTTCCTCCCA
The DNA here is from genome assembly GCA_944472155.2 of Trichobilharzia szidati. Classification (NCBI taxonomy): domain Eukaryota; kingdom Metazoa; phylum Platyhelminthes; class Trematoda; order Strigeidida; family Schistosomatidae; genus Trichobilharzia; species Trichobilharzia szidati. The sequence goes on from CALYDE020000221.1 coordinate 6,801, forward strand.
TTTATGCTGATTGTTGTCGGTTGTTGCTGTTGATGTTGGCCAGGAATCTTCATTACCTCTGTTTTGTCTATGTTCACTTGAAGTCCTATCTTTGCTGCTTCTTCTGCCAATTTGTTGCTTTTCACTTGCATATCTTCCAGTTTGTGGGAAATCAGACATATATCATCGGCGAAATCCAAATCCTCCAAGGCTTTTGTGTCGGTCCATTTTATGCCTGTTCCCTCGTTGGTTGCCGTTGTCTGCCGCATTATCCAATCAACTGCAATCAGGAAGATCATTGGTGACAGTAGACAGCCTTGTCTCACTCCCGTCCTCACTTCGAAGGATTCCGTGAGCCTCCCGTTGTGGATTACTTGGCATGCAGCGTTGTCATACAGCTGTTGGATGAGATGTATAATTGTCGGCGGCACCCCGTAGTAGCGAAGTAGTTGCCAAATCACCTCTCGATCGACGCTGTCGAAGGCTTTCTCAAAATCGATGAAGTTGAGATAGAGAGGTGACTGCCATTCCAAACTTTGTTCAATGATAATCCGTAGGGTGGCGATTTGGTCAATGCATGACTTGTTCCTCCTGAATCCGGCCTGTTCCGGACGAAGTTTTTCATCTAGGGCTTGTTTAATTCTCTCCAGGATGATGCGACATAGTATCTTGCTTGGAATGGACAGAAGCATAATTCCACGCCAGTTTTTACATTGACTCAAATCTCCTTTCTTTGGCAGTTTGAATAAGTATCCGTTCTTCCAATCCTCGGGTACTTTGCCCTCTTTCCACACCTTCTCTAGTAGTGGCGTCATCAAGTCCGCTGTTGTCTCTGGGTCTATTTTCAAAGCTTCTGCTGGGATTCCATCTGGTCCTGGCGCTTTCCCAGCTTTTAGCATCTTGATGGCATTCAGGACTTCGGATTTCGTCGGAGGGTCGATGTTCATTGGTAGTTCTGCTTCCGTTGTTGGTATTGTTGGACGCGTTGTAGGTGGCGGACGATTTAGAAGTCTTTTGAAGTGTTCAGCCCAGTGCTTCCTCTGTTCCACCTCTTTGGTGATTGACTTTCCATTGTCGTCCTTTATTGGCTTAATCTGTGTCGAACTTTTGCCCGAAAGGTGCCTAGTTGTTTGGTATAGTGTAGCGAGGTCTCCTTTGCCTGCAGCTTGTTCTGCTTCGTTTGCCATGGTTTCACAATATTTTCTTTTGTCTTCCCTGGCACTTTTCTTCACTCTTTTGTTCAGTGCATTGTAGCTTGCATTCAACTCCTGTTTCTGTTGCTCGTCGGTGCACTGGATAATCTTTTGTTTCGCCACCCTTCTCTCTTCTATTAGTTTCCAAGTGTCCGTAGAGAGCCACTGTTTGTCCTGTCTCTTTTTTCTGCCTAGGACTTCCATGCAGGTTTGACTCCACACCGTTTTCAATTTGTTCCAGTGCTTTTCGACGCTGACCTTTTCGTTGGTGTTGATTTGTGTCTCGGCTTTTTCCCTTATGTTTGCAATGAAGATGTCCTTTGTAGCCTGGTCCTTCAGCTTTTGAGTGTTGAACTTGGCTTGTGGTCTATCTGCAGCTCCTGTTTCCCTGAAAGCTTTTAATTTGATTTGGATTGTCCCTTGTACGAGGTAGTGGTCTGAGCCAACGTCTGCTCCTCTTCTTGCTCTTGTGTCCAGTAGGCTGCGTCTCCACTTCCTCGATATTGTGATAAAGTCAATTTGGTTTTTGGTTCGCCCGTCTGGTGACACCCATGTAGCCTTGTGGATATCTCTGTGCTTGTAAACACTGCCACCAATCACTAGTTCGTTGAAGGCGCAGAAGTCGGCGAAGAGTTCTCCGTTTTCATTCATTTCTCCAAGAGCTTCTCTACCCATGATGAGTTCTCTTCCTGTATTGTCTGGTCCCAGTTTGGCGTTCATATCTCCCATTAGTATTTTAATGTCGCCAGCTGGAGTATTGTCTATTGCTGCCTGTAGTTGTCTGTAAAATTCTTCTTTCGTTTCGAGGTCTGCGTTGTTGGTGGGTGCATAACATTGGATTATTGACACTTTTCTTCCTTTGGAGTTGAATCTGGCGGTCATTATCCTGGACGAGATCGCTTCCCATTGCATCAGGGCTTTCGTTGCCGTTGGTGACATCATGATAGCCACGCCCTCGGTGTGCGTGTGGTTATCTTCTGGGTGACCGGAGTAGATCACTGACTCTCCCGTTGATAATTTGGTGAGTCCACTTCCATTCCATCTGCTTTCACATATTCCCAGCACTTGGATTCTGTATCTTTTCATCTCGCTGGCGATCTGGGCAGCTTTGCCAGTCTCGTACATAGTGCGGACATTCCATGTCCCCACACAGACTTTTTCTTTTGTCGCAAGGAGATTGCTCATGGTGAAGTTTCTGTAGCAGGTTTGTTTACAGGGTGGGGTTGCTGGCCTCACGCCTGAGTTTCGTCTTCGGGTACCTGAAATGGAAGAAAGGTTAGTGTTGCGTGACCGCAGAGCCCAGGGGACATCTGCTTGAGGCCGGTCACACGCGGCCTGGTGTGTCTCAGTAGTGTACTTATCACTTCTGCCCTGTGACACGGCAGCAGAAAGCGCGGTCGTTGTTAATCCGGGCCACGGCCGATCCGGCATGATATTTCTTGGATTTGTTGGGTTCATGGGTTTGGATTGATGAATGATGGCGACTAAGTCCAGCCCCCACTGATACCGTCGCCAATGTATCAGTAGGTTGTGAGGTTTGAAAAATTTCGTTGGCGTCCGCTGCTACTGTCAACGGAGCTACTCAAGGAGCGGTGTGACGACCCAAGTTATCTTCTACTGATACCGTCGCCACAGTCATACCAGTAGAAGTCCGGTTAAGCTGCCGGTCAGCCTCGGGATCAAGCAAAAAAAAATGGAGAAAACCAGCAGAACATCAAAAATTCCATAATTTCGCAACGGTAAAGCCTACAGGGACGAGACAGGTACCAATCGATTTGTCTTGTTGAGAGGAATCCAATGGTATATAAATCAGAGGGTAAAAGCTATTCCTAAGAAAAATAATCGAATTTTCCTTCCTAGCAGTCTCTGCCCCCCTACTGCCCTATGGTTGGTAATGCCCCCTAGCTACATACACAACGGCAAACAACCTGAGGTCACGGAGCTAAAAGTGTCAAGAGAACAGCCAGCGGCATGAACTCTGAGCCTAGAAACAGGTTTCCCCTATAGCCTTTGAAAAATTCCCTATTCGGCTGAGGAGAAGCTATAAGGTGCGAAACCGGTACCAATAGGTAGATCTCGTCGAGAGCTATCCATTGATATATAGCTTCCCTAGGTCCTAGCCTCCCTAATAAAATTTCGGCAGCATGTCCCCTAAGGGCACTAGCCCAGACAAGACAAGTCCCTATTCGGCTGAGGAGAAGTTACAAAGTTCGAAACCAATGTCAAAAGATAGGTCGCTATGAGAGCTATCCATTGATATATAACTTCACCTAAGTCCTAGCCTCCCTAGAAAAAAAAATTTTGGCAGCATAACCCCAGAGGGCGCAAGCCCAGATATCAAAGAACCTGGGGAGGGCTGAGGAGGAGCTACAAGGGTCGAAACCACTGTCTAAAGATAGATCTAGTCGAGAGCTACCGATTGATATATAGCTTTCCTATGCCAAAGCATCCCTAAACAAACTTAGACCGTATGGTCCCTAAAGCCCTAGCATAGTAAACATCACTCTAAAACCTGGCCTAAACATGAAAGCTAATAATAAAAATAAAATAAAAATAAATAAAACTTACCAAATAACTCCATTGGCGAAGATTGGAAGCCACCATAGGCCTCCAAGTGACAGGGGCTGGCCGTAAGAAACCAGCCACCCGTCCCACGCCATGCCACAAATTCAACTGCGCCTTCGCGCGCATCGTCAATTAAAACAGATGCCTATCTACGCCTATTAAAACAAATACTTAATTCTCACTGGCTAAAATGCCCTATATATTGCTATACGAGGCAAAAAGGCAAAAATGGGGAAAACCTGTAAAACTTTAATGGCACAGGCCACAACTGAGTATTGGTTTTCAGTATGACTGGCACTAATTCAGCACCCTGTTCTTTATCTAGGCATTTCCAGCTGTATATCAGAACCTACTGGGTTTGCTTATCAGCGTTGTTCTAGCCCTCTCAGCTCATATTCAGCACGGAATAGCATTACTTCAGAACGAAAAGACTCAATTCAGCACGTAGTGGCAGTTTTTCGGCTTAATTCAAGCCCTCTCAGATCATATTCAACACTGAGTAGCAAACTATAGAATGAAAAGACTGCTACTTATTATCATCACCTGTTTTAGTTTGCAGGAAGAAATCAGTTTTTATAATTGAGAGACTTTTGAATTTATAAACTGTAGTACAATGCCACTGCAATTCCGTCTAGTGAGATCCACTGGTAGCACCTTGCAAACAAACAAAATAAAAGATTAGTTGATGAAAAATTGTCCTCATCACATTTTCAGCATTTACATTTAGAAAAGTTTACTTACATAACTGCCACTGTTATTTCCCCTGGTATCTTTCTCATTTGTCTAGAAATAAAAACAATGTTGTGATTACTACATGTTCAATAAACGTTGACTTATAAAAGTAAGCAGGTGTTTCGCAATATTACCTGAATTCCTTTCTTCAGCTTACGCCTTTGGACACGATCTCTCAAATTATGAAAGTACGATTTCTTGACCTTATCCATTATGTCACCAACCTCTCTCGATGTCATCAGTTGGCCAGAGAAGTGCGCCATAATTACATCCACAGAACTAAGCACTTCATCAATGAACCTTACATCTCATTGTTTTATAAAAGGCATAAGGCACAATGCTGGACTTTGTCAAAGTCCCCTGGAATGTAAACTTAAAACCCATTTCAGGTTTTAGAACATTGTGCATCATGACATTAAATGATAACTTTGGATCACTTTGAAGGCAGCTAACCATCTTAACAGTCTACAAGAAATAAGAATAAAATATGTCAACTCACACCCGATATCTATGGTTGGCCTGCAAAATTTGGGCTACCGATATCCATGCTGAAAATTCCATACTTGTACTGAAAATACAGTGTGGCATCAACCTGTAATCAAAATAAAAAAAATATTGCTGTTTGTACTTTTCGTCTCTTAAAGATGCTTCCAGCATCTCTAAGTGGTCTTCATTCTCGATCGGAAACTCCAGTGTGAAGTCATCGTTTGCTGGAAGGGAGGTTTGTTGTCGAGATTTTCTGTCAGTAGACATAATGTTCAACATTTTCGTGCACAGGTTAATGATTTCCATATTTGTATCTTCAAATAAATAATTATTTTAAAGTAATTACTGAGTATTTTCTTATTTGTGGATTCAGTGGCATCTTCGTTAGACGGCAATCTAAGGCACGAATAAAAATTGCAACAATTATTTCTACCGGTCAGACACAGTTGTCTTTTTGCCAACAGGAGATGAAGAATGGAATTTGGGAGCATTCGAAGCACTGAAGATGAATGGCTTTCAGTTAGGTTATTACTTTGGAATTGGGGCTACAAAGTCATCAAATATATTATAATCTGGATATTGTCGTCTGATGCGACTAACTTCACTGGCGGCTACATCAATATCCATAGAGTTGTAAAGGAAATCCTTCTCATTTTTCTTGGCATTCCTGAAAAATATGTTAGACAGAAAACGGTACCTACCTTTTCACTCTCCTACTAGGCGTTGGCAACGTGTCATCGTCCATGTCTATCTTCTTGGTGCCTTAACCAAAGCTTCTCAAAAGCTCTATACACCTTTGACAATCATCATACGTGTCTAGAGGGTGATAATGAAATATTCTAACTTACCAAATTCCTGCAGTTGACAGAATTCTAACACTGACCATCCAGCCCCGATAAACACAGGCTGTAGATGGTTTGCAGTGCTGCTGTACGCACATAAACCAATTCACACAACCCAAGTGTTTGGGATAGCGAATCAACTGTCATCTTCTAGTGAACGGACGACGAGAAATCTGATTTATGCAGAATTCTGCAAAAAAATATGCAATGAAGTGGAAATATGGCTGTTACTTTATTATGTATCAGGTTGCTTAAAATAAATAACAGTATGCATATACCTATATACGAAAAACTCGGAATAAACTGTCAAATGAACTTCAGTTTCACCAACAACACTAGGGTTAAAAGCTCTCTGAAATTTCAGTAGCTGTGGTGGTGTTCCACATGGGCTGGAGTTGCTAGCCACGGTTGCTAACCAGGGTTGCATGACAACATTCTGCCGTCCGGCGCCACCGACGCACAGACGTAATATGAGACTAGACGGGACGGGAGCTTGCCTGCTGATACTAGCAAGTCATTCACAGGAGACAAGGCGACCCACTGAGTAGGTGCAGTCCTAAGTGATTGGTCAATTCTGCGGGAGATGTGGTCAACCAACCAGTGGCGATGGGGGTGATGGCAAAGTGCGGATTTCATTGAGACGACTAGAATTAGGAGTGATATCGGGGTTGACATGAGATCTCTAAAAGCCTGACCACCTGCCTCCCTGCTTGTCTGCATACGCCGAGAAGGCGGAATCGAACCGCTCCGACGCTAATCGGCTACAGGTTTGAAGCCTGCACCCCGGACCACCGAGGGTCATCTCGGCGGCCACGTGACTATCCACTTACACTCATAACACACATCTCACCTTCTTCACAATTAATACACCCATTTGTACATCTTTACAAAATTACACCTCACTTAAACAGCACAGCACACTGTAGTCACCAGTACTGCACACTCACATTAGCCATCACATCCATAATCCAGATTTCCTCATTCTCCACTGTCACACTGATTTAGACCAACCAACGCATTTCAGTAGTATATAAACACTCGCCAAAATATACTCTGTTTGTTCATTCAACAACGTCTTCATTGCTTTTCCTTTCATTGATACGAACGAATAACTGGTGAAGAGCACATCCACTTATATCGACATCAATTATCTCTCATCCTGGAGACTGTTAACTATTCTCAGCTGTGAGCAGCTCATTCGCGACATCTCTTTTGTATATGTTCACCATACAGGATTGATTGTCATCAGATGATTACTATCAGTGTCTATGTAATCACATGTCATTCGAAGAAGTCAAATTCTGTTTTGGTATTGCTGTTGTGTAAACTTCTGACAGGTTGAGTGTGACCTGGATGCTTGTTCAATGGACAGTAGATCTGATGGTGTGGAGAAAACTAATCAATACAGAAGCCTACGATTTAAGTAAAGTGATGCGTTTTCGTTCGGTGGGATAACGGTTTAGGCGCTCGCCTGCCGTACATATGGTTCGGAGTTCAATCACCGGCAGACGCACACCAAATATCAATTGTGCTACTGCGAAATTTGGGCTGCCGATATCTCACGCGAAAAATTCCATAGTTGAGCGATAATACGGTGTTGAATCAAGCCGTATTTTAAATTGAAAGAAAACAGCTTATATGTAATGCCATCGAAATGACGACATTTACTTTATACGACGTATAAGAATCTCGACATTTCAATGAGGTTATGATGATTTCAGCTAGCGATTCGTTGATTGTGGGACTTTTATTCTAGCTCATTGTATTTCTTTATAGTCACCAGGCGACCGTCTCTGTACTCCACATTTTGATTCACTAGGCTGTCGACAATCTCTACTTGAGTCCTTTGATAAGGAGTGACAGTTTATGAGACTTTACATGTCGATGCCAGATGTCTACTACTGAATGACAAAAATATACTGAAATTCGGTTGTTTCTACTCTAGAGCTCATAGGTGAAAAGACATTCATTCCAGTAATCCGAATGAAAATAAGTAGCATTGTGATTGCAGTCGCTAGTCGATTCTTCCATCCACCCGAAAGTGGTGTTAATGATGAATTGAGCTGTGGGAGGGGTAATGGGTGGTGGTCCAGTGGTGGAACGCTCGCCAACCACGCATGTGTCCTGGGGTTCCATTTCCGGCCAACTCACTCCTGAACCTCGCTAAGCCAGTAGTAAGGCCGGTGAAGAGGGAATGTTGGGCGTGAGGCAAGCAGCTCCACCCCGCCCCACACCATAGAAATAAAACCACCACCACCGAGGCTTCAAAACTCTAGCTTGAAGGCCTATGTTCCAGTCAGAACATAACGGAATGAAATGAAAATAAGCTGTTGGAAATAAAGCACAACTGAATGAACATTTGGCTATGGTACTTTTGGATTCTAGAAATCGTTTTCAAATGTTGGTTTGTAGGTATCCGCCTCATTCCAAGATCGATCTTCAGCTGACTTCATTTATAAAACCACTGACCAGCTGTCTCGTCCTGGTTCGGTTCTCTTCAGTGGTATGAACCCGTCGTCCCACCAGGGGTTGGACACCGGGACATTTGTGTTACAAGGTGAGCTGTGATATCATTGGGTCACTGGGACTTGATGGCTCATTAGCATAAAACGTCGTCTCATAACATGAATGTCTCGGGTTTGATCTCTGGTGGAGATGAGGCCAAGTACTGTTGAAGGGACGAGATATCTCTCTAGAACTCCCTAGTTGTCAATAATCCTCCAAATGAAACCAGTTAGTGACGAGTCTCGGAAACTGTTATTTATTGCGAAGTGTTCAGGTCAAGTTGGATGCCAATTAAGCGTTTAAAGCAATACGTGCCAGGATTGAGTTTTGATGGTAAACGCATCACTCACTGGGGATTGCAGATACATCCAGCTGATCAGTCCTGGAGAGATTAAAATGGACGTCTTGGATTCCACTTCCACTCACCATCCACCATCCACCAACTAACCAAATATCAAAATTCAGATTTATTGACTGTTGGAAAATTTCGTCTGAATTGATTAAAAGTTATTGATGTAGAAGATATCAGCTCATTCAGGGTGCATAAAACAATATGACGAAAATATGCCAAAATCTCATATAACAGGACTACTTCTAATCGATAAATCAATCTATTTTTCTGTCTGTCTGTCATCCATCATCACATTCTCAATCAATTATTACATGTGAAAGAGTTTAAGTACTTTAAAATTCCCGTTTCATAAAGGTGCACGAGAAATGTGCACTGGTAGCAGCAGCACCACCAGCAGTCGTTGCTGTTGTGGTGGTGGTGGTAGCGGTGGTTGATTGTAGAGATTGTTTCTCTCTGAAGAACAAATATCCTATTGATTCAATGTTGTAGAAAGTACACACGATTTTGTTTCACTAAATGACACGGATACTTAGCGGTTAATTTAGACAAGCATGCAATTTCTGTCACTAGAATAGTCGTTTATGTTAATGAAGCAGAGCAAATGAGTCGGACAATAACTGAATATGCAAATGTTAACCTAAGGTGTAAGGGTGATGTAAGGTGATGAAAAGACTCGAATATTTATGCATATAAGTAGAGTGCAATGAAATGCAGGTGAATAAATCTCATAAACACTGTGACATCTTGTAGATATTTCCATTTTACGCAGAAGTAGAAGTCGATTGGAAGGAAGCAACCTTGCAGACTTCACCGTCAGACTGATATTCTAAACCGAATAAAATTGCAAAATTAAATTCATTCAAGCCTTGACTATGAAAAGGCTTAAACCTATCTTATGTGTTCCAAAGTCATCTGCTGTTACTTTAAACCTGTCCTGGTAATCCAATTTTGAACCAAGTTTCAATTAACTTCATAATATTTTCAACTTTTCCTTCCTTTCTAACCTACATATTTGCGTCATCTCCCTGCTCCATCATTCATGATTTTGACCCATGTACAACCTGACCTGTATTGTAAGAATTCTCGCCTCTTTGCCTTCTGTATAACTGTGTATGACAAGTACGTGTGTGATCAGAATGTCCGAAATGTATCGTAATGTGCAAATACATTACACGTTCCAGATAAACTACATCTTCTCATTGTGTTGTCGAAATTCATCAACGGAACTGATTGCTTCATATTTTTGAATAGACATGGTCAAATGTCTCCTGGAGATCGTGTCATGACAGCTTCGCCACCACCAGTCCAAGAATCTCCACCGACCTGTCTTCGACTAAATTCTATTAAGAATGTATTGAATGAAGTTCTGTAAAACCAATCCACAGATTTCTGTCAACACACACACACACACAACATCACGTAACTAAATTGATTTTCATCCGGCCATCACTTCACACTCACCGTTCTAGAACTCGAGTTATCTCAGTTCAGATGCAGGCATAAAAGACTGACTCAGACTCAGGTTTTCATATATGTGAACCACTTCTGTTCAGAATATCAAGCCAAAATCATGTATGAATATTCAGAACAAAAATAGTTAGCGTGAACAATTGTTTTCAATAAATTATTCTTCAGGCTCTACGATTATAAATGCATTCATTTAAGCATACAATAGCTAGCCAGTGAAGGTAAATTAGAATCATATCAGAAATTTATTGTGGAACAAGTGAAAGATGTGATGGAGCAGTAGTCAGTTAGTTTTGAATATGCATGGCCAATGAGAACATGAGATAAAATGAGATGAAATGATTTAATGATGCGTTCCTGGTAATCTACCTAGAGGAGCTCGACTACGTCTTCTGTCATTAGCTGAAGCTGTAGCAATCAGTACCAGAACACCGACTCTTTGTCTACAGAAGAAGTATGTTCAATGGCTATGTTTACCTTGGCCTACAATAAGGCCAACAGATCCTGCATAAACATTAGCACTTTGAATTCCTATCACAATTTTCTCTTCTTCTTATTCTTCTCATTCTAATCCTCTGTTTCATTGACAAACGTTCATTTTTGACTTTTTATGATTTCATGACCTTCTCTTATGATTTTATTACCTTAGATTCCAGTAGTGCTTTTCTCACTTGCTATCGTATTTACAAAATCCTGTTCATTCCACTTCAATAAATATTATTATTATTATTATTACTTGACAATTATTCACCAATAGTAATTTCAAGTTTATACCACATCATCGTGGGTGGCACATAGGATCTCCACCATGCACATGTTCGGTTCATCCCGACTACGATATCTATGGTTAATTGGTCGATATCCATGCTAAATTCCACTTGTACTGAATACGGAATCAAGATGTAAATCAAAAAAAATAAATTACTTTACAATCTTTATTATTTGAATAAGGCATATAGAAGACAAATTTCGCGAGATGATATCATTTCGTAGTTTCTTTACAACAGCTTTACAACTAACACGGTTAACAATAATAAAATGAAGTTCATGACAATTACTCAGGTATATAAAAAACAAAAGTACACACTTTGATAAGACTAAGGTTTTACAGAAAGGTTTTGGTTCATATAAAGAAAGACTGACTGTAGAAGCCCTACATATATGGTTGAATCCCAACAGTTTGAACAGACGTGAAGGTGTGATCTTAGCTGATGCATGGCAAATCCTGACTAATAAATAAATTGGATATGTATCAACAACTAGTCACACTTCATCAAATTCCCGATGGTCTACGTCTTCTTATGGAGAGAATATCAAATTTAAGAATTATATTATATTTGTAAAAAAAATCTCAATTAAAGTATAATTATATTTCAATAGGTAACACACAATGATAAGTTTTGTTATTGGTAATATTTCGAGCAAAATTACTGCCCGTGTTCACACCACTGTTGGAATTGTTTTATTCACACATTTATGATTTGTACTCATATATATAGTTCATTATTTTTGCTCATTCATGTTTTTTTTGTATTTAAGTTATATTCCACGTTCATTCATGTTTTTATATTCAGAATTATATTCCAAGTTGTTGATAGCTGTACTGAGTCACCCGGGCAGTAATTTTGCTCGAAATATTGCCAATAACAAAACTTATTATTGTGTGTAAACTATTTAAATATAATTATACTTTATTTGATCTAATCCACAATGCTCAAACATTTTACTGATATTAAATCTCAATTATTTTGCAACTATCCGGTCAAATCTTGATCACAGCTCATATGAGAATAACAAATGTTTTATGACTGTTCACCCACACACACATACACACACACAACTGTATACGGCTTATACACATATATTTTAACAAAAGTAGACTAATTTTGAAAGTCTGAGGTCAAATTTTGATCACAGTTCATATAAAAAATTTTTGTTTTGTTTATTATACCTATTGATAGCTGTTTCTTGATTCACATGACATGACAAACAATTTAAAACAAGAGATGTACTTTTATATATAAACATACAATTTTATTTATTATACATGTTGATGCCTGTTGCATGACTCATGATTGGACGAAGTTTAAAAACATGATTTGTTCCTTTTATATATAAACCTGTTTATTTTAATTCGATTAATTTCCCTGAAGAAGTTCGGACCACATTGCCGAACGAAACGTTGGAATAAATCACTTCAATTTCGCTGAGATTTTACAAATGTTCCAAAATATAATTTTATAAATATCTACTTCTCACTCAGCGCTCAATTATTTTGCAACTATCAGGTCAAATATTGATCACAGTTCATATGAATACGTAGTAATGACCAATCATATTTAAAAAGGTCATGTAGTCCATAGTAGGCGAATGTTGAAGTCTATTGTTTTTTGTACACACAGTTTAGGCCGTATGTGATTAATCCAAAGTGCTTCCATCGCCTTCAGTAGCCAACCTTGAATTAGAGTTATGTGAAATAATTGTGAAACAGTCATTAATATTGATTTTGTGACCTGACAATAATAAGTGTTTTGCAATGTCTGACAATGGATTTCTATTCAGATTAATCGCATTGGGATTTTCCATATGATTTAGTAACCATTTTGGAACATGTTCTTTTCGACGACATTGGAACATTCTGTTGGTTCTACCTATATAGGTGTCACCGCAGCTGCAGGTGAACTTGAAGATACAGTTTGAAGTAGATTCCACAGAATTTCGTCCTTTAATCGTAGGCACAGGGATCGAAAATGTTCATTATTTTCAACCTTGAACTCATGTCTAGTCCACACCATTCGTTGGTTTACTTTCTGTGGTATTCATACTGCCTCACAAATCACTGATCATACTCACCCTCAAAACCTGCACTTTTGTTGACGATATTCATAAAGATTCATACATGCATCATTAAATCATTTCATCTCATTTTATCTCATGTCGACATTTACCATGCATATTCAAAACTAACTGAATACTGCTCCATCCCAACTTGTACTCGCTCTACAGCAAATTTCTGATATGACTCTAAACTGACTTTACTGGCCGTTATAAGCTTAAAAATATGAACATGTCCGCTTATGAAAGAAACAAAAGCATCGACTATTTGTACTCAGAGTACTGGTTTGGAAATGTAGCACAAACCACTGATGACCCAAGTATAAAGGCATAACAGGTTGTAGTGACCCATTTTATTACTCATAATCGTACTATACTTTCATTGTGTAATTGTACTTTGATTTGTTTATTACTCTAAATCTTGCATGTTAACAATTGATACTTTTGTGCTCGCTCGATTTTTGAATTTTGATTGCTGCAATAATACACTATCATATTCCTTCGCAAGTGCCTTTTGAATTACGTTGTGGACGTCGAGTAATCACAACGTTAGCACACAATTATAAACGCGAGGAAGTACTAGAATATACGTGTACGCTAGTTTAGTCAAAATATAGCAGCACAACAATTGGTGAGCCCGACGTAGCTGATTGATGGACTACATCATTTCGAAGTATACACTGTGGAATAAATCATCTTTGCTATCGCATTAACTTTTATAACTTCATAACATTTGGATGTATAATTACTGATATTTCTGCTAAAAGTACCTCCGGACCTGGCGGCACAGCGACTGCTATCCTTGTTCACCCTGATACTCAAGCAGCTGGCTGTTATGCAACACCTCAATTCCAGTTCTCTGTCCTCAAGCTTCAGCATTGTCTACAGGTGTGCAAACACTCTTACAATGGTCTGCAACTCCATTTACTCAAGCCGGTCCTACAGCTGTTCAATTACAACAACAGTTGACCCAATCACCTCAACAACAACAGATTCAAGCACAAGCTCATCAGTTACAACCAGCTCA
>CALYDE020000222.1:0-20823 GCA_944472155.2 Trichobilharzia szidati
CAACCTAGATTCCAGCGTGCAACCTTGTACCTCATTCTAGGTCAACATAGATTACGTTACCAACCATATAGACAAAATTAATTTATAAGTTTATATGCAAAAATTTATTTATATTTTTATATATAACTCTTTCAAATTCTAAATGCCATGAAGTAGCTGTACTGCTAAGTAGTTTGTTTAAATCAGCAGTTTTAGACCGTGTACACTGCATTGAAGGCGTTCTAAATTATTCAATCTTCCAGAAGTGCTAGTCTCTATCCAACCATTACTTATAGACTGATTTTTTGTACTCTAAGTACAGCTGACCCAAACTTTCAGTATATCGTTCGCTGTTAAGTCGGTATCAGTGACTACTTCATTCAGGAACATAAATAATTATTATAAGTTGGTTGCCGAAGGGCAGAATAATCTGACAGCTATACGTCAATATCCTTTTGAACCGAGTAATGACTAGTCAAAAACCAATTAGTGCTGATGAAGAGTTCAAAACTAGAACTAAACAGTTATTTAGCTTATCGATTATTCATGAAATGATACTGGTTAGCAATTAAATCCACAGTGAAATTCCAGAAGGATTTTTTTCTCATGTAGTATCACCCTTCTTTCTCATGGCCATCAATTTGCAGACACGTGATCAAACCGACTGAGTCTGCATATTATTGTGAAGAAAACCCTATTCGATTACACCTAGATAGTTCATATACACCTGTTTTGGCAGATGGATGTGTTTATCAGGGGCGTCACTGTGACACAACTGTATGCGCATTTTTTCGCCTAAAACCCGGAATCTATTCAATCAACCCCACAATGGTCATTAGACAGAATCAGAACAATTATTGAATCACTAGAGAAAGGATATATATTCTCATATCTAGAAAGTGAAAGTGGAAATAAGAAACCGTCAGAACAGTCAGTTCCTAACATCAAGACGTCAATGGCATAAAATTGCAGTTATCACCTCTAAAAACAACTATCGATGGATTCATCACCCATACTGTTGATCCTAGCATATTTTTCTACTGCCTACATGAACCGTAACCCACAGAGAGAAATTTTATAAGAAAGCCTATAAATGCCGGTAAAAAATAACAGTCGGTTAGAGGAACTTAAGGAAAGAGCGGCAAAATACATTGGCAAACTAGTAAGGCCGTTCTTCGGAAAATGTTAGGTGAACAAGCTCATTCTGCTCTGAGCAGATGTACTATATATACTCAGCATCTTCATATTGTGAAAACTCAAAGTGACGATTCGTCAGCTAACACTGCAGTCCTAGCCAAGCTGAAGTCACAGATCACCAACTGTGCCAGGCCATCTGGTCCCATGCCAGTAAAAGGCCTAAGTCATTTAACAGCTTCTGTCATCTTTCTGGCTAACATAGCGGTTATCAGAATGCAGCCGGTAAGCGATGCAATTCTTTTTAAAATTTGAGAAGCAGTCACTGAAAAGTCCTCGGATAATGGTAAGGGTGTTTTAGATAAACTTGTTGTGAAGCGTAAAATATCCCTTGCAAACTGCACATGTTTTTCTAGAAGACTTGTCAAACTGTAAGCTTTAAAAGTGCTTTAAAATGTACCCAGTTATTGTTTAAGACCATTTTTACGTTGCAGAGACTCGATAGATTCAGGCGGCCCACTCCATTCTCCCTCGATCATATATGTTTCCGGTGTTTCGTAGTAAAATGGGCAGACAGCAGAGTACCATCCTGTGACCGCTACTGAAAAATCTGATGCCAACAAAGACGGGAACAGGAATTATGTCGCAACTCAGCACAAACTCCAACTTGTTATCTGGACATATTGCTTCCGTCCGTAACAGTCAGTGGTTCAAGCATTTTGCCGAAGTGTTTGAGGCAGGAACCATTCAGTCAATCGGTTTCTGGAAGGTTAAATTCTCCCGAAATTACTTGGAATTTAATAATAAAAACCTAACCAATTAGACACCAGTTTTGGAGGGGGAGCATGGTACTCACTGAACACAGCTAATGGAAACCTGGTATTTGTCACCTTGTAAGGTGACCCAGAATAAACCACGTGTTGCATTCAGTATTTTATCTTCTACTTTACTGACCAAAATGTGTCTACGAATGAGGCATCCCCCACATCTATTGTACTATCGGTTTTACGATAGAATGTGCAGTCATATATACTCAGATGTCCATCCAGGATGTCGGATGAGTTCAAGGGCTCATTTATCAGTAATATAGTAGGCGTGGCGATTAGAACTGTCGTTCTTAGTTTACATAACTTAATGATTGAACAAAACATGGATAGGCCAATAAGAGCTACAGCGGTGATGGCACAACACAGACTGACACAAAACGTATCTCTTCTATGATGCTATGTGATTATTTACTCTACAGGAGTCTGTAGGAGGAGAACGACATGTACTGGACTGAGTGTAACATTTCAAATATAATTGTAATCCAACACTGCGTCTCCCTACCCACAGGTATTGCATAGCATGGTTTACTACTACGGCGGGTTGGGTAGGATGTCCATGCTTAAGCGTAGTATTGCGATGAAGCCGTCTTGGGACCCATTGGTCGTGCTAATGATTGTAGAACCCCAGAATTTCCTTATTCACGCTACAAGATGTGTGGGTAATGATGTTTGGAACTGTGGGGGGCAATTTGTGGGGGGCAAGATTATAAGACCTACGTCAACCTGTTGTTTAATGTATCGCCGGTTGTCCAACTGATGTTGCTATGGCCAGAAAAATATGGGAAAAATCATTTCGCTGAAAAAATTTCTGAATTTTGCAGGTATGTATCCGAAAGACAGAGGTTTCTGAAAAGTACCACTCATGCATGTGTTTAGAAAGAGGTTCTTTACATTCGCCACAGTCTTTTAAACCTTTTACTTTAATCATGCCCAATAAAAACAAAGTATTCTTCCTTGTTTCATTATAAATTATTTAAATTAATCCCAGCGTGTTAAGAAAATCAAAACAATATTTTTCTGCTGAAGAAGCTGTGGCTTACACAGCGAAACGTTCAGAAAAATCTTGTTTTGATTTTTTTAACACGCTGGGATTAATTTAAATAATTTATAATGAAACTAATCTGACTCGGCGCTCAAATTATTCAGGAATTTCGTAACACCTACGGCCTGGAAACCTATAATCTTATTCTTCCTTGTTGTTAGACACAAGGCTTACTATACTAGTATATTTCCTCACAGATCTGACTATATGGCGACTAGCATTTAAGTTAGCTGCTACATGCATTGCTAGGCACGCATGATTTGTGGTTTGCGATACGCTTCGTCACCGTGGTTACCAGGCAATCAACGAGACTTTCTGCTTCGATAAGGAATTCCAGAACAGTTTCAGTATGGTCCTCTAAAAGTTAGCCAGTTTTCCCTGAGTCACATCCATCGGACACCCTATAATAATATCAATTAGTTTTCTTGAACCGAAAGAAGCCATTTTTATGGGCGTGAAACATATTCCATATTAGTTAGTTTATTAGATATATCATACAGTGAGATGGTATTATTTACTGGATGAAAATGTTTTGAAAACAATTAACCGTTCATAATCATATCAATTATAATCACACGGCTTCGAAACTTTCGTTTTATAGTTTTCTTTTTTCTCTCCTATTTTTCGTAGGGGTATTAGAATTCTCAAGATGTCATTCCTATTGAACGTGTTTGCAGCTGATCGGATAAACGAAGCCTCCGTTATCAATCTCTCCACCCTGACAAATGACTGCACGCTTGGACTATAAATCATCAAATCTTAAAGAGAAGACATAACGCTTACCAGCTGGAATGTAAACAGTTTTTACGACTATGTCATGCAAATGGAAAGAAAATGACAAGGATACTCACCTAGCATTTGTTCTGCGGCGGGTGAAACCACTGAGTTACGTCAGTACACCGTTGATGGTCAAGGAGTTCCATCGGTGAAAAGTGATAAGGGAAGTGAATCAGATTCATCACTTGCAAGTTACACAGATTGAAAAACGAAACCATCACAGTTTCCTTTGCGGGCCAAAAACGTTCATAATACGATATGTTAACCCTGATTCTAAAAGGATTTGACGCTTATGAGCCTGGCCTCTAACGAGCGATGCTGTTATCCGGTGCTAAGATAATGTCATTCCGGTCAGGGACAACCATCGTTTGAAGTGAATGATTCTCCTCTGTTCACACAAATTATCCAGTGGTATATAACGGTGAGTATTGCTAGGCGCCATCTTTCTTCCGGTTCACTGGCACAGCCCAGAGCTTTCCTCACTTCAGTTATTTTACAATCCACAAAGAGCACAAGATTTGCGTAAGTGCAGGTGAGGATATCAGCAAACAAAACTAGCCTAATTCGATTTCACAGAGACACGCTCCGAAGCAAAACCATCTTCAGAAGTATAGCGTAGACATCATATACACAGATGTGATTCAGGCATTCGGAAATATTAGCAGATTGATGGTGCTCTTCTCAGATTTCTTTCCTCCACTGTAGCACGTTATTCGATTCCTCACTGAGATTTATTCGCAACATAGCTTCTGAACACATTTATGACATGTCGGAAGGTAGGGTATTCGTGATTTATACAGACGGCAATTTCGCCTAGCTGCCTGATCCACTAGGTCACTAACTGGTTATAAGCTTGGAAAAAGAAAGAAGGCTGGCCGTCAAACTTTGATGCTACCCTGGGAGATCGATGCAATCGTCATAAAAGCTCTAAACCACTGAAAAATTTCTAAAAATAAACTCATCTTCGCTGGAATTGTCGGAGCTAAATCATGAGGGCTGGCGTAAGCCTTCGAGAAGCTACTCCAACTATGTTGTCTTTCGATCAAACCGAAGGTAGGCACATGACACAAAATGCTTACAGGAAGCTTTAGGCATGCCAGCGAGGCGACTCACATTCCGAAACGGGAAATTTTTCTATAGCATTTACGGAATTTGTGAGGGCAGACGGGATGAAATTGGATCCCCTGGATAATTAACTGAAGAACCACTAATATATTCCAGCTACCAGGACGACAAACACAAACATGATGGATGTATGGCTACCATGATTTCATCCACAACACCAAGGAATTTCAGGAGTTGAATCGAATCTCCTTCAGGATAACAACAGGAGGATTTATCTCAAGAGCAAGAAAGTCACAGTTATGCATTGCCGTGCTCCTAAAAGCAACACAAGGCGAGCGGAGAAAGAAGACCGTTGCGGAAAAAGGATAACGGCATGAGCAGGATCAAAAGTGTCGCGATTAAGGTCCGAATGGGCAATGTGAATGCCAAAATGGGAGAGACAGTACTCATCATATTTTGAGAGACTGCTGTCAAAATGAAAGAGAGAAGTCTTATTAGAAATCTGAGTGTTAAATCAGTAGGTGATTGGAAGATGATTGTACAGGTATGAGAATATAAACTAAGGAATGCCAGATGGATACAACAAAGGCAGACAGACTCTATTTCAATCTTAAGGAATTGGAAAACCAGCCTACTGGATGCAATATTGAGAAATGAAGCATGTGTATGTTCAAACCACCAAGGTCAAGCCGAAAACCGTTAAAGGAACTAGAGATAAATTAAAATCCTAGTTCGCTGATCAGAACCTGAAAGATGAAACTACATAGGACACCTCCGCTGAAACCGACAGAGAAAAGTTCGATACTTCATCCAGCAGCATAGAGGAAACTTGTGCGGAACGACACTGAAATTCCGTGAAAGTGGTGCTGAAGGAAACTTTTACAGACATCTCCAGCAACAAGAAGAGGGACAACTCACTATAAATGCCTGGAATCTGAAAGATAAGGGAGGTGAAGTTGATGATGAACCAGCAAAAGTGTTGACAGTAGAAGGGGAAGCTGAGAACCATCTACAATGCTTTGAACAAAGAAATGGAGAATAGTGCTAAAAAGACAAAATGCACCATTTGACTCTCTGGAAAGTGAAGTTGAGCAGGTCGCATATTGGGAGAATCTCAGAGCACTATCAAGTGACGTCAACGTGATTGAGACTAGTGGAAGGTATTGAAAGGGTCCCAATTATCAAGGGCGGAACAGAGGAAATGCTCGGCTGATCTATTCAAAAGACTGTTGAATTAATCGTCACTTGCGGCTTATCCAGAAATGCTACTAGTGGACGAAAAACAGCTAGTAAATACCAACCCCACAAAAACAGTAGGCTTTAAGGCATAAATATAGTGAAGGTTAGGAAGGATTTTGGGTCGGACGGAATTCCCAGAGAATCGCTGAAAATGGATCCAGAAGGCAAAGTGGAAGATTCGGAAAGCAAAGAAGGTAACCAGCGGTTGAAGAAGCTACTCTGTCAAACAGCCAGAGAAGTTCTAACTAAGCCCTTACGAAAGCTGGCTTGGAATCAAGCTCCTGTCTGTCGAAAGTAAAATACTAAGACGCATCATCCGCAATGGATTGAAAGATGCTGTTAATGCAAAACTCCACCCTGGACAAGTTGGATTTGGGAAAGCAAATCATGCTCCGATCAAACCGAGCTCTGCGCATCACCACTAAATACAGCACGGAATGGCAGTCAGATCCCTACCTCAAGTTCACCGACTAGGAAAAGGACCTCAACGCGTTGGCTGTGAAGTGATTTGGAAACTGATACAGAACTACGCAGTAATCCCGACCCTTATCGACCTCATTAAACAGCCATATGACGATGTCGCATGTCTACAACGGAAAACCTCGCGGTGCCATCTTTAGTGAAGATTGGAATAAGACAGAGCTATCTACCTGCAAAATTTGGGCTACCGATATCCATCCTGAAAATTCCAAACTTGTACTGAAAATATGGTGTGGCGTCAAGCTGTAATCAAAATAAAATAAAAATACTTTCACTTATAATTTTTCCGATTGCGATTGATTAGTTCGTGATGTAGACTGTGGAGAGCGGAAAGACGGGTATGAAAGCTGTTACGAATTATAATATTGATAACGCTCTTATCATATATACTTTGATTTACTTTGCGGCTCACTGTGAGACTAACTTCTTCAGGATACACACACTGCGGTATTGTTAACCAAATGTTAAAATTCTGTTGGTCCTGTGTTAATATCGTTTTATAATATGTGTAGACTGGTTACTTTGCAATGTCAAATGTTTACTATATAAAAGACTGTCATGACAATTTAGTACAATAGGTCCTGCCAACCGACCTTACCTTCAGTTCATACTACCTACATTGAACTCTAACTATAGCGTTGTGCTGAATCTTGCTCCACTATTCACAAAACCTATTCTTTTTACTCTTTAAGGGTTAAACATCTTATAAACTAATCTGTTCATTAGGACGCATGCACACATATATAATATGTTCATAAATCTGTATGTGGAGATCTGTTGGAAGCACTCACTAAGAAAGCTAGGCAAATGGAATGTGAGGTACGAACGTGTCTGGAATCAAGCAATATATTTGCTGTAGCCATAACAATCAGAGCCTAACATCATAAAAGGAGGGAGGGTGGCGCATGCTGATCAGTAAATATGGTGGTGGACACTAAGGTGAATCGCCCCATTCTGCAGGAACAGCAATATGCAATTTGATGGCTCGAGATTTCTATGAGGGCTCGAATCTTTATCTTGAAAAAGATAATAATGATCGCCTGGACAGATCATGCTTCTACCCTCAAACATATACCATTCACTCAGCCTATTGTTGGGATGCGATCACGTGAGCTCTGCACAGATTTATGGGGCATCTTATAAATTAACATGCTTTCCTATGTCAAATCTTCGAATATCACTTAGCAATGTCTCATCTCATCCATTTTCTAATAACGTCTTCTCTTGCTCATTATATTCCATTAAACCTAACATTTTATAGCTCTTTATGAATTTGATTCGACTTATTCTATTCCTATTCTCTGTAGGGTACGGTTGTGCACCAAATACACAAAAAGGTATGAAATAAAAACAACCGGCTTGTGGATAATTGTATTAAAACCAAAAGTGGACATCATGATGGTTAGACCTATATGGGTAGCATTATACATTGCAAATGAACTTTGTCAGCCTAGGGATTATGGTCTCCCATTGTACTTCCTTTATGAATGCATATATTAATGATACA
Organism: Trichobilharzia szidati; assembly: GCA_944472155.2. Taxonomy (NCBI): domain Eukaryota; kingdom Metazoa; phylum Platyhelminthes; class Trematoda; order Strigeidida; family Schistosomatidae; genus Trichobilharzia; species Trichobilharzia szidati. Next base: position 8,051 of record CALYDE020000222.1, read on the forward strand.
TTGCATATACCTATTTCATTACACTTTAATGATTCACCTTTGCACCTTTACTTTTCTAAAACAGCTTACTATCCCTTGTAAACGTTGTACTTACCTCAATATTGGTTGGTTATCGTATGCCTACAACTACGGGTTGAAAACGAAATGAAGTCGATTTTCCTGCGCAACCTGGGGGACTGCTGTTTAATTCAATAATGATACGACATGGGTCAGACAAGGAGTGTATTTATACATATATCAAATATTTAACTGTTCAAACATTACTAACTTGTAGACAATCTACTATTTGACATTATATCATACTTGATGGTGCCTGTAAAAATGGCATGCATTTTCATGTAAATTTATGTTTATATGAAAATATAAAATTATTATTATAAATTGACCCAAAAGAAGAATCTAGAAGATCTGAACTTCTCGAGTGATGCATATTTAGTGCTACATGAACTCGAAGACCCTCAGCCGGAAACCAGCAGGTTGTCCGAACAGAGAGGTAGCAATGATGGGACTTCAAGAAAACTCAGTGAAGACAAAGCTGATGAAAACATCTAATCAGCAAACATCAACTATCTCGACAATGACAATTTCTTCATTTATATTGGCGGCGTCGTCTCAACCAACTCCTCATCGGATCTGCGTAAACTACTGCCAAAGAAAGAATAGTCGAGAAGATTCGTCCTGCAAATAAACTTAGACCCGAACAAATATGACCTTACATAAAATAGAATGGCGGTGGCTTCGCAGAGTTTTCACCTGAAACTTTTGTCCGAAAGTCACTGCTAACACGATAAAATAATGCACCTAATCCTATTTATGTAGGACACGTCAGGCATGGATAAGTATCATTTAAATTTGGTTTATGGTGAAATTACGCGTTTTCTGTCCTTTCTGACATTAGTTTGTGGGTATAGTCTGCTAACTAGTCATTCAATGGAGCACATCAAGGAATATAGAAATACTGTCCTCGCATTAACAAAAAGACCCAAGCATTTGTTGGATGGATTACAAATACTTGGGAAAGAAATAAAGCTTGAAGTCATTTCCCCCACATAACTTTGTTGTGTACGGCATCGAATCTCATTCTTAATTCATATCCAGATTGGGTATTAATTTAAAATGAGTGATATATTTGTAAAATTTTGTCAGCATTTTCGTTATAAGAAATATCAGAGGTGAATTGTACTCGATGCAGATTAGTATCGGTTATGGCTGAGGATATACGTTGTCGCGTTTCAGATTTACCTCGCTTCAGGTTTTCTCGTCTTTCATTGGCTGGAACAGTGGCGGTCAGTTGGATTTTTGATTCGTCCTAGGTAAGTGCTATCGTGTGCGACTTTGTGTGCTTGTGTTATGCGTGGTTTGCAAACAACCTTGACGAATATAAATGCAGCATTTGACTATTCTAATGTTGTTTCACTGTTTTTTATACATGCAATGCTCTTTTCGTAATAAACTCCCTTGAAACTGGCATTGTGGTGGTTAACAGTGACTACGATTCGGCGGGTCCCAATGCATTTCTTGAGTTGTAGTTGGACATACATCATTTTCTACTTCGATATTTCTCACTGACACGGTCTGGTATCCTGTGTTTCTTGCAAAATAATTGTGACAAGCTGTGGTAATAATGTGCTTCGTTAACGAGGCTTTTTTCTAGAGTTTCATCGCAGGTAATCAGTGCGAGCGGGAGTAGCAGGTATGTAAGAAGCTGAGAACATTGGAAGATATCCAAAAAGTGAGGACCTTATATTATTGCCAACAACGACGATCTTTTTCTTATACCAGTATGTGGCTACGTTCACATGCAGAGGAAAAATCGGCGTATGAGACAATGTATAGTAGTGAGACAACCTTGTGGAACTTTCATCTGGCCTGTATATTTCGCTTTAATATTTTTGTCCCTCGGACCACTAACAAAGCAGTGTTGAATGTAGTTTGTAGTATGATTCGATGGCACAATTACAGGCAGTTAATAATATTATGTATGCGTATTATTCATGATATTTTCTGCACCATTAATGTGCTCTACATTTCAAAGGAAGTGTAAACTAGGATGACTGAATTTTTTGAATACTTCAGTCATATGTGATCATGCATGTTAATACTCGCGGTACGTCCAACGTTTGCGTTACATTTTTGCGTGATTCGTTACATAAAATTTATCTTGTTGTAATCCTTGCACAAGTCCTCTACTACTTCCATACCTATAACTATTAACTCTCATATCAAATAGTTATGGTTAACCAAAGTAAAAAGCAGCGAACTCAATCCCCTGTAAAACTGATGACTAATTTTAAGTCGTTGATTGCTACATCAAGCAACATACTTCCTACAAATGGTTATAGTGAGCCACAAAACTCACTTGTATGTCGTAAGCGTCGAGCTGAAACTGAGGATAAAACTGCACTGACAGCTAGTATTAGCACTACTCCCAAAAATTCAGTACCCTCTGCTCATACAGAAACCCTCCCTACACCTTATGTGCTTATCGAAAAGCTCCAGCCTTCAAGCTCTGTTTCAGTACTATCTTCAGAAATAGAACTTCTAAAGTTGTCTATAGGAGAACTTAAGGCCGAGTTAAGGGACTTAAAAAACAACAAGTCAGTAGATCCTGTAATTTCCGATACCAATACCAAAATCTCCAATTTATCAGGTCAGATCAGTGATATCAGACTGCAGGTCTGTGAACTGACACCTTTAACTATTCTCATGAAAACTGTAGACCTTAACAAACTTGACAGTGAATCGATATCTAAGGTGGATAACCTAATTAACTTTGTTACTACAGAAGTAACAAAACGACTAGATGCTAAATTAAATGCTATTGTCTACAACGTTCCGGATAATGAGGCACTAAAAAAGGTACAGCGCATCCTACTTAGTGAGGCGAAAATGCCGAACTCCAAGACTAAGTGCTACAGGCTGAAGAAGAGTCAACATGAAAAGTGTTGTCCTATTCGTTTTCAGTTCGAAACACCTGCTGAGGCCAGAAAATTTATCCACTCCCAACACACCCCACTGCAAGCCAGAAATTATAAACTAGTAAAGGTTGCGGTGGACAAGACCGTCATAGAAAGGCGCGTATATAATTATCACACTGAGTCTAACTGTGGAATAAACAATAGGACATTGCAAGCAGCAATTATACCCAACCCTTTGAGAGATACCGTAGAATCCACCGCACCACCCCTCTCTAACCACACAGAATTATCTTCTCAGAGAGCGACACCAACCAAAAGGCCGCTAAATTGTAATCAAATAGCCAATAAAACTATACCACCTACCACCGTAGATTTAGACATGTCACTAAATAATCCAAGAAAAAAAGTCAAAATCCCCCGAAAGTTGACCCTTTCCTCTCCTAGCCATAAGTCCATTGGTAAAAAAGAGAAGAATATGACCCCAAATCATGCCAACAACAACAATGGCAGTATAAGTAAGCCCACATTCCCCACGGTCAATAGTATTGGCACCCACAACGTGCGAAATAGCACCACGGCCCACACTGATAACCAACGCCCAAACAATGCCACCCTCAAGAGTACAAGTGACAATAGTCAGAACTCGACCACCAACAACTCAGGGCATTCACAGTATGGCACGCTAATAAATTTTGATCGGATATACGGTACAAGTCTGCTGGGAACTAACCCACAAAGCAGTACATTCGAAACCCTTACAAGGACACCACTAGTACCTAACAATAGGTGGAATAATAGACCATGGTCTTCACAAGGTCCCAATCATTTTTTATCCCCTGCGTCCCTGTCAGCGTTGAAAAAACAGCTGGTAGGGATGCTAACACTCCTAAACCACTAGTGCTGGCTCCCCCTTTGCATGAATGTAGGAACAGTCTAGCTCACCCGCATCCACTAAGCACACTTGGTACATGCACAAGTTTAGGTCAAATTAAGATCCCTACCCCCGTTTCTAGCTTTACTAAAAATAAAAATGCCTTAGCCTATAGCACATCCAGTACTCCAACGCTCAATTCTTCACCGAAAACAGCACACACCAACTCGATAGACATAGGTGAACATGATGCTGAAACTCCTCTCAACATAGGGTCGTCATGTCAAACAGTACTACTGGGTGCTGAACCACATTCGGGGCTGATTGACGAACTTAAGTACTTCAAATGCTATTTCAAATCTCATCTTTACCTAATCCTCATAAATGCTAGATCCGTTCTAAATAAACTACCGATGCTCAGAGCACTCACAGTAATATACAAACCCCCTATAATTGTCATCACTGAATCCTGGTGTAACTCGAACATACTGGATGAAGAGATAAGCTTAGATAACTATACACACTTTCGGTGTGACAGGGAAGGTGGTAAGGGAGGGGGTTGTCTTATGTACTTTCTGAATGCACTTACTGTATCACAGCTAGAAAGTAGTACACTTAACATGCCTGAGACTTTATGGGTTAACTTACACTTAAATAACGCAATAGTATTAATTGGATGCACCTACAGAGCACCTGGCACCTTTAGTAATTACGAGACCCAACTTATTAATACTCTAGAACAATTATCCACCCTCCACTACGATCATAAGATCCTATGTGGAGACTTTAACTTACCAGAAATCAACTGGGAAATACCCACAGGTCCAACTAAACTTGATAAGTTCTTAGGCACACTGGATATACTTGGCTGGAAGCAGACCGTCACAACCCCTACAAGAGGTAATAACGTACTAGACTTAATCTTCTGCCACAATATAAGTCCCCTTTCTACCCTAGTAGGTTCTGAGTTTTCAGGGAGTGACCACAAAACAGTGCTGTGTGCACTGCCACTTCCGTCAAGTAGCAATGCAACCCATACCCCTACTTCACAACAAATAACTTACAGGAACTACAGTAAGGCAGACTGGACTCTAGTAAAATCAATGCTAAGATCCTCAGAATGGAGTGAGTACTTCTATACTGATAGCCTCTCGAAAGCTCTAGACATCTTTTACTATAACTCAAACACATGCTTAGATGCTGTCATCCCATTTCAAACACTAAAGTTTTCCCCACATAGAAAGACATTCATAAAGCCAAAGGATCGTAGGAAACTGAAAAGACTGTCAACAAGTTACTTCAGGCGACACGACTTTAGTACACTAGGGTCAATACTTAGTACTCTTAGCTCCATCTCGCAAGCTCATAACTTGCGTATGAGAAATGAAGAATGCACGGCACTAGCCAGCACCACCAGAGTAGGTGCTCTCACAGAAATACTAAAGAAACGAATGAATCGCCAAAGCCATAAAATTTCTCTCCTTATAAACAAGGGCAAACTATACAGCAAACATGCAGACATGTGTGAACTGTTTAATGAGACGTTTGCAGCTAACTACCTTAAGCCTACAAGTCCACTTCTCGGTTTACAATCTAAAATAGAACTCCCTTCATCTTCAACGCTGAAACAAATCACTACAGTTCATTTCACTTACTCTAATATTAACCAAGCCGTTAATACTCTTAAAAACTCTAGTAGTGCCGGTTTTGACGGTATACCATCGTATCTTTATAAACACGGTGGTTCTGACATTTCCGTTTTATTACTTAAGATTTTTACAATGTCCCTAGAAAGCCAAACCTATCCAGATAAATGGAAAACGACATTTATAGTACCTAAACACAAATCCGGATCAAAAACTGAAGTCAACAACTATAGGCCAATCAATATTACACCCATAGTATCTAGAATCATTGAACGAATAGTTAAAGATGATATCCTCAAACATATGCTCAGCTGCAATATTCTAAGTCCCAACCAACATGGATTCCTAAAATCCAGATCATGCATGACATGTCACGTTGACTTCTTTAACTACATAACTAGCAGCCGCGACAAACAACAACTAGTACTTGTCATCTACTTCGACATATCCAAAGCCTTTGACCGCGTTGACCACTTGCTTCTAATAAATAAGCTAAACTCCTTAGGAATAAGTAACCCATTATTAGGATGGATTGAATCATTCCTTAACAATAGGTCCCAAGTAGTTAGACTGGGTTCTGTAAACTCTAAACCTAGTCCAGTCACTTCTGGAGTAGTTCAAGGTAGCGTCTTAGGCCCCCTCCTATTCACTCTATATGTCAACGACATATGCAGCTGTTTCTCACTAGGCAAACCATTCATCTTTGCAGATGATCTTAAAGTAGCTTACACATTCCACTGTGATGACTTAGGGTACTTTCAGAAAGCTGTTCAGGAAGAACTAGATCGAGTAACTGCATGGTCCTCCACATGGAACCTAAAATTCAACCTTAAAAAATGTGGTTGGATATGCTTCGGTGCACCCTCAATAAATATTAAACTGGTACTTGAATCCATCGACTTGCCTAAACTCCAAAGTGTTGTTGACCTAGGACTCAGGTACTCTAGTGACTTGACATTTTCCGAGCAAGTGGCGACACAGACGCGTAAATCGAGGATGCTTCTAGGATGCATACTCAGGAATTTCCACAACTACGAAGCGAAGCTATTATTATATAAAACTTGTGTCAGACCACTACTTGAATATTGTCCATTTATTCTCAGCAGCACTCGCGTAAGTGACAAGCTTAAAATAGAAAGTGTCCAACGATACTTCACGTCTAAACTACTAGGATTTGACTGCGAAAAGGACTACACATCAAGGTGTATAACTCTAGGTATCGACCCACTCTGGATGAGACGACTGAGCATTAACCTAACATTCTTCTTTAAAATATTGCATAAAATATCATTCTCAGACAGCAAAGAGATACAGTTCTCACCGGAAGGCTCTTACAACCTTCGTAACCAAACGTGCAAAGTATCTAGGAAAAACTGTAAAACAGCACTCCGTGCAAACTTCTTCATAGTCATGTACTCTAAGATCTGGAACAGTTTACCCCTAGAAATAAGGACCTGTCACTCTATCATAACCTTCAAACGCTTGCTATATAAACTGCTTCATCCCAATGACTATGCCAATCACACCGCACCACTTATTTCCAAAACGCATGAGCTATTAGCACACTATAACGCCTAGACTCATTACTAAATATTACGACACTAAATAAACTCTAAGACTTCGCAAAATTACATAAAAAACAACAAGATTATGGGTAGTGTTTACTATACAATGATATACATTTATAAACATTTATATGTACATAAAATAATAAAGTTCTTTTCATATTTACATACTTTATCTCCCTGCTGAGCGTAAACTTCTATATACCTCCTGGTTGAGGTCGAACAACCCAACATCCAAACTGAAATGACCATTTATGTAAATTCAAACTCAAATTCCATGAACGATCCGATGCAACCACTTGAAAACGCTGGCTAACATTCTGTACAAGGAGTATTCTTGATCTGAAATAAAGAAGCAACTGGTTTTCAAACAGTTATCAATGTATTACTCAACTTACATGTACAGTCTGCCATGCTGACGCAAATGGCGCAAATGGATAGTTCTAGAATTGACCCCATTTGATGCAGTAAAACAATCTAACATTACCTTATCTAACTTTCGTATCAAAGATCAAATTTCTTTCCTATTATAAAACTACGATAAGACTGCTGACAAAAATGGAATAAATACATTATTGAATCAAAATAATACATCAATAAACTTTATCTCACGGATGCTGTTCACAACAAAGTTTTATAGGAGAATTGACTTCAAGCTTTATTTTTCCCAGATATTTGTATCACACTCATCTGAAGTCTGGGTTTTTTGTTAATGCGAAGACAATATTTCTATATCTCTTTATGTGTTACACAGACAGACTATTTTGCAGACTGTTCTGACTGACTCTAATGTTAGATTGAACAAACAAACTGTAATTTATATAATAACTTATCCATGCCTGTACAATTGGTATGTTCCTGCATAAACAGGAATAAATATATATATATAGCTCTTTATGAATTTGATTCGACTTATTCTATTCCTATTCTCTGTAGGGTACGGTTGTGCACCAAATACACAAAAAGGTATGAAATAAAAACAACCGGCTTGTGGATAATTGTATTAAAACCAAAAGTGGACATCATGATGGTTAGACCTATATGGGTAGCATTATACATTGCAAATGAACTTTGTCAGCCTAGGGATTATGGTCTCCCATTGTACTTCCTTTATGAATGCATATATTAATGATACATTGCATATACCTATTTCATTACACTTTAATGATTCACCTTTGCACCTTTACTTTTCTAAAACAGCTTACTATCCCTTGTAAACGTTGTACTTACCTCAATATTGGTTGGTTATCGTATGCCTACAACTACGGGTTGAAAACGAAATGAAGTCGATTTTCCTGCGCAACCTGGGGGACTGCTGTTTAATTCAATAATGATACGACATGGGTCAGACAAGGAGTGTATTTATACATATATCAAATATTTAACTGTTCAAACATTACTAACTTGTAGACAATCTACTATTTGACATTATATCATACTTGATGGTGCCTGTAAAAATGGCATGCATTTTCATGTAAATTTATGTTTATATGAAAATATAAAATTATTATTATAAATTGACCCAAAAGAAGAATCTAGAAGATCTGAACTTCTCGAGTGATGCATATTTAGTGCTACATGAACTCGAAGACCCTCAGCCGGAAACCAGCAGGTTGTCCGAACAGAGAGGTAGCAATGATGGGACTTCAAGAAAACTCAGTGAAGACAAAGCTGATGAAAACATCTAATCAGCAAACATCAACTATCTCGACAATGACAATTTCTTCATTTATATTGGCGGCGTCGTCTCAACCAACTCCTCATCGGATCTGCGTAAACCACTGCCAAAGAAAGAATAGTCGAGAAGATTCGTCCTGCAAATAAACTTAGACCCGAACAAATATGACCTTACATAAAATAGAATGGCGGTGGCTTCGCAGAGTTTTCACCTGAAACTTTTGTCCGAAAGTCACTGCTAACACGATAAAATAATGCACCTAATCCTATTTATGTAGGACACGTCAGGCATGGATAAGTATCATTTAAATTTGGTTTATGGTGAAATTACGCGTTTTCTGTCCTTTCTGACATTAGTTTGTGGGTATAGTCTGCTAACTAGTCATTCAATGGAGCACATCAAGGAACATAGAAATACTGTCCTCGCATTAACAAAAAGACCCAAGCATTTGTTGGATGGATTACAAATACTTGGGAAAGAAATAAAGCTTGAAGTCATTTCCCCCACATAACTTTGTTGTGTACGGCATCGAATCTCATTCTTAATTCATATCCAGATTGGGTATTAATTTAAAATGAGTGATATATTTGTAAAATTTTGTCAGCATTTTCGTTATAAGAAATATCAGAGGTGAATTGTACTCGATGCAGATTAGTATCGGTTATGGCTGAGGATATACGTTGTCGCGTTTCAGATTTACCTCGCTTCAGGTTTTCTCGTCTTTCATTGGCTGGAACAGTGGCGGTCAGTTGGATTTTTGATTCGTCCTAGGTAAGTGCTATCGTGTGCGACTTTGTGTGCTTGTGTTATGCGTGGTTTGCAAACAACCTTGACGAATATAAATGCAGCATTTGACTATTCTAATGTTGTTTCACTGTTTTTTATACATGCAATGCTCTTTTCGTAATAAACTCCCTTGAAACTGGCATTGTGGTGGTTAACAGTGACTACGATTCGGCGGGTCCCAATGCATTTCTTGAGTTGTAGTTGGACATACATCATTTTCTACTTCGATATTTCTCACTGACACGGTCTGGTATCCTGTGTTTCTTGCAAAATAATTGTGACAAGCTGTGGTAATAATGTGCTTCGTTAACGAGGCTTTTTTCTAGAGTTTCATCGCAGGTAATCAGTGCGAGCGGGAGTAGCAGGTATGTAAGAAGCTGAGAACATTGGAAGATATCCAAAAAGTGAGGACCTTATATTATTGCCAACAACGACGATCTTTTTCTTATACCAGTATGTGGCTACGTTCACATGCAGAGGAAAAATCGGCGTATGAGACAATGTATAGTAGTGAGACAACCTTGTGGAACTTTCATCTGGCCTGTATATTTCGCTTTAATATTTTTGTCCCTCGGACCACTAACAAAGCAGTGTTGAATGTAGTTTGTAGTATGATTCGATGGCACAATTACAGGCAGTTAATAATATTATGTATGCGTATTATTCATGATATTTTCTGCACCATTAATGTGCTCTACATTTCAAAGGAAGTGTAAACTAGGATGACTGAATTTTTTGAATACTTCAGTCATATGTGATCATGCATGTTAATACTCGCGGTACGTCCAACGTTTGCGTTACATTTTTGCGTGATTCGTTACATAAAATTTATCTTGTTGTAATCCTTGCACAAGTCCTCTACTACTTCCATACCTATAACTATTAACTCTCATATCAAATAGTTATGGTTAACCAAAGTAAAAAGCAGCGAACTCAATCCCCTGTAAAACTGATGACTAATTTTAAGTCGTTGATTGCTACATCAAGCAACATACTTCCTACAAATGGTTATAGTGAGCCACAAAACTCACTTGTATGTCGTAAGCGTCGAGCTGAAACTGAGGATAAAACTGCACTGACAGCTAGTATTAGCACTACTCCCAAAAATTCAGTACCCTCTGCTCATACAGAAACCCTCCCTACACCTTATGTGCTTATCGAAAAGCTCCAGCCTTCAAGCTCTGTTTCAGTACTATCTTCAGAAATAGAACTTCTAAAGTTGTCTATAGGAGAACTTAAGGCCGAGTTAAGGGACTTAAAAAACAACAAGTCAGTAGATCCTGTAATTTCCGATACCAATACCAAAATCTCCAATTTATCAGGTCAGATCAGTGATATCAGACTGCAGGTCTGTGAACTGACACCTTTAACTATTCTCATGAAAACTGTAGACCTTAACAAACTTGACAGTGAATCGATATCTAAGGTGGATAACTTAATTAACTTTGTTACTACAGAAGTAACAAAACGACTAGATGCTAAATTAAATGCTATTGTCTACAACGTTCCGGATAATGAGGCACTAAAAAAGGTACAGCGCATCCTACTTAGTGAGGCGAAAATGCCGAACTCCAAGACTAAGTGCTACAGGCTGAAGAAGAGTCAACATGAAAAGTGTTGTCCTATTCGTTTTCAGTTCGAAACACCTGCTGAGGCCAGAAAATTTATCCACTCCCAACACACTCCACTGCAAGCCAGAAATTATAAACTAGTAAAGGTTGCGGTGGACAAGACCGTCATAGAAAGGCGCGTATATAATTATCACACTGAGTCTAACTGTGGAATAAACAATAGGACATTGCAAGCAGCAATTATACCCAACCCTTTGAGAGATACCGTAGAATCCACCGCACCACCCCTCTCTAACCACACAGAATTATCTTCTCAGAGAGCGACACCAACCAAAAGGCCGCTAAATTGTAATCAAATAGCCAATAAAACTATACCACCTACCACCGTAGATTTAGACATGTCACTAAATAATCCAAGAAAAAAAGTCAAAATCCCCCGAAAGTTGACCCTTTCCTCTCCTAGCCATAAGTCCATTGGTAAAAAAGAGAAGAATATGACCCCAAATCATGCCAACAACAACAATGGCAGTATAAGTAAGCCCACATTCCCCACGGTCAATAGTATTGGCACCCACAACGTGCGAAATAGCACCACGGCCCACACTGATAACCAACGCCCAAACAATGCCACCCTCAAGAGTACAAGTGACAATAGTCAGAACTCGACCACCAACAACTCAAGGCATTCACAGTATGGCACGCTAATAAATTTTGATCGGATATACGGTACAAGTCTGCTGGGAACTAACCCACAAAGCAGTACATTCGAAACCCTTACAAGGACACCACTAGTACCTAACAATAGGTGGAATAATAGACCATGGTCTTCACAAGGTCCCAATCATTTTTTATCCCCTGCGTCCCTGTCAGCGTTGAAAAAACAGCTGGTAGGGATGCTAACACTCCTAAACCACTAGTGCTGGCTCCCCCTTTGCATGAATGTAGGAACAGTCTAGCTCACCCGCATCCACTAAGCACACTTGGTACATGCACAAGTTTAGGTCAAATTAAGATCCCTACCCCCGTTTCTAGCTTTACTAAAAATAAAAATGCCTTAGCCTATAGCACATCCAGTACTCCAACGCTCAATTCTTCACCGAAAACAGCACACACCAACTCGATAGACATAGGTGAACATGATGCTGAAACTCCTCTCAACATAGGGTCGTCATGTCAAACAGTACTACTGGGTGCTGAACCACATTCGGGGCTGATTGACGAACTTAAGTACTTCAAATGCTATTTCAAATCTCATCTTTACCTAATCCTCATAAATGCTAGATCCGTTCTAAATAAACTACCGATGCTCAGAGCACTCACAGTAATATACAAACCCCCTATAATTGTCATCACTGAATCCTGGTGTAACTCGAACATACTGGATGAAGAGATAAGCTTAGATAACTATACACACTTTCGGTGTGACAGGGAAGGTGGTAAGGGAGGGGGTTGTCTTATGTACTTTCTGAATGCACTTACTGTATCACAGCTAGAAAGTAGTACACTTAACATGCCTGAGACTTTATGGGTTAACTTACACTTAAATAACGCAATAGTATTAATTGGATGCACCTACAGAGCACCTGGCACCTTTAGTAATTACGAGACCCAACTTATTAATACTCTAGAACAATTATCCACCCTCCACTACGATCATAAGATCCTATGTGGAGACTTTAACTTACCAGAAATCAACTGGGAAATACCCACAGGTCCAACTAAACTTGATAAGTTCTTA
>CALYDE020000223.1:0-21856 GCA_944472155.2 Trichobilharzia szidati
GCTAGGATATGTGTTACGTATGCCTAGTCATCGCCTTCCTCGACTAACGGGCAATGTTAGCTGACAAAGAGTCAGGCTGGAAAAGAGCTAGCGGCGGTCAAACCAAAACATGGCACCAGTCAGTGAAATCTACAAAAGTTAGTCTAAGCCAGCCACGTAGGAAGGTGTAGACTGGCTTCCTGGTTGGGGCCCTTGGGAAGGTAAAACCCAATGGTTGGAAACAATTGGTGATATGGCTCAAAATCGTTCTCAATGGCTCAGATGCACCCACTCCCTGTTACCTATGATTTCCAATGAAGCTACATTGTTCTTCGTCATTACTATTCCTTCGTCTCACACCTCTGTTTACTGTCTCTAATATGCGTTTCTCCTACTTTCTTCTCTTGCTTTGTATGCTACATGGAGTGTGGCGACTTAAACTACTGCACATCTGTGCAAAACAGGCAGACAGACAGACATGCGTATATGCTGCATCAACTATACCTTTTTTATCATGATTAAACAAACCGCTGTGTATTTTATACTTATTTAAGGATCTCTGAAAAATAGTCTAGCGATAATTGGAGCTGCATGAAGTTATCACCTCTTCGGAACATTGTTTGTATTCTTGACACACCTGCGAAGTCCTTAGATCTAGATATGGGATGAATTCACTTAATTCGGCAAATAAATTCTTTAGTATATCATTTCTACACTGAGCTGTGATAGTATATGTTGTCAACTATGCACTCAACTGGATAAAACGGTCATGGGAATTGTAAACCTCATCAAGCAGTTAAATGATGTTTAAAATTACCGCAACTCGAATGATAAACTGGCTAACCACAAGGGAGTAAATCACTTGTTTATCTCACTCCCAGGCACATGAATTTACGGTCGTCCACAGACTGTCCTTATATAAGATTTAAGAGCTAATGGTTATAGGTATGGAGGTAATAGAGTACTTGTGCAAGGATTACAACAACATAAATTTTATGTAACGAATCACGCAAAAATGTAACGCAAACGTTAAACATACCGCATGATGACTTACGAGTTTATAATAACCTGAAAGAAAAGCATCATGGTGGGTGGCAACGATCCTTAAAGCCTACTCCAATGCATCAGTTGACATTTCCTGTTATTATGAGCACAAATCGCAGGTCATTATCGAACAAGATTAAATACTTGGATGCTCCATTATGTTCAAATATTTATCGTAATACAAGTGTAATAACGCCTCAAGAAACTTGGCTGCACGATTCATAGGATGACAATTTAATCTCTCTTAATGGTTTCAATATGTACAGACAAGACCAAGGTAGTTCAAGGAAAAATCGAGGTAGTGGTGTTGCTGCTTTTATCAATTCTCAGTGGTCTGTTTATAACAACGTCTGCTTTAAATTCTCAATGTCATGTGACAAAAAGTCACATAATAATAATATGTTCTCATTTTTGTACAAGAGGGCCGCCAGTTTACAGGCATCATCAATTCGATAAATTACACATACGATTAGTAAGTATAGTTAGTAATGATAATATAATAAGGTATACATTTATTCCTACAAATGCAGGACACACAAGTTTTGTAGGCATGGATAAGTATTATTTAATTTACATATTTAAATTACATGATTTACTGCTAAATAAAATGGTTACTGTCATTTTATCTTTAGTTTGTGGGAAAAATCTGATAACTAGTGATTCAATGGAACACATCAAGAAATATAGAGATATTGTTAATTTAGATTGCTTATTTAGTTAATGGAGAGACAAAGCATATTGTGAATTATAGTGAAATAACAATCAATATACACATAGCAAAATATATCAGACTGCCAAAAGCAAAGGCAGACATCATGTGAATACATATCAATTTATAAATGACTGCGGAATATATGAAGCTCGTAAAACAGTCCCACTGTATAACTCAGATCATTGTATTGTACGGGTTTTACCGAAAATTTATGGAAAGTTACACAATAGAACTTTTTCACACCTTTCCAAGAAAATTGGATGGTACTCCAAGGAGAATGTTTAGAACCTTAGGGGCATGCTCAAAGATACAAGGTGGGACTTGTTTAACGAAGACTCTCTTGATGACACTATCTCTCATATTACAAGTAATCACAAATTTAGTCTTGACGCCTGTTGTCCCAGAGAAACGCTCTTCATCAGATTTGACCGTTTCTCCTCCCCTCAACTTAAAAAGCTACGCAGGGGAAAGGAAAAGTTATATAAAATGAAGGATAGTACCGGTTTGAAAATAATTAACATTCTAATGAAGTTCGAAATGCAGAGGTTGAATTCAATTTATCACCAGAAGTTAGTATCCTGTAAAAATGCGTTTAATATATGGAAACATAGGAGTTAATAAAAAGACAATTGCAGCGAAGAAAATTTTCTTTTCGACGAAGTCATCATCTAGGCTGTACATTCGTGTATTTATATCAAATGGATAGGAAAGTTCCAGAATAATTTCTGGTTAGGAGTCAAATTAATAAAAAATTACAATTAGGAATTAAAATGACATAACAAACAGGGGGGATGGGTAAAACTCGAACAAACTAGCATTATAATAACTAAGAAGATTGACATTGTGCAATTGGGGGTTAGAAATGTAGAAATAACAAAATATACAGGATGTTTGGATAAAAAACTAATATGATGAATAATTGTTTATGCAATCAGGGATTAAATATGTAGAAATAGTAAAATGACAAAATAAACAGGAAGAGTGGGTATGAAAATATGGTAGTGTAAACAGGGTTTAAGAAAACTTAAAATAACATGAATAAACAGGAAGTTTAGATAAGAAATGTGATGAGATTGTCATTACTAAAAAAATTTTACCTGTTTATGATGGCCATGGTAGGGAGAGGGGTTGGACGTAATTCTTTTGGATACAAAGTGTGGGTTTGAGCTTTTGGATAGCTAGCGCCTCAGCTTGGTTACAGGCAAGATTACAAGCTGACATCCATTACAGAAGCATTAGAAGATCAGAGAGCGCTGGACAGTTACTTCGTCCTAGTCCGGTACTCTTCATCAGTACGCAACCCCCACCAAGGTTCGAACTCAAGACCTTCCGGTTTGTTATGTAACAACCGCTTCTGGAGCAAGATTCTTTGGCCTATGAAACTAAAAGTTTGAACTGCAATTTACTTGCTGAGATCACTTTTACGCAGTATCACATCATTAAGTGTGGCTGATACCCTAGATCACAAACCTGGACATGTTTATTAAGTTGTATTTGTCGATAAATTCAATATATCCTGCAGGAATATATCATACAGTATATTAACAAGGTCGGCTATATGTGAAGGATTCTCTTAATACAATAAACCAGTAAAAAGGTTTCACACACTATTAGGATTTTGACAATCTTACACACACACACACTCTCACTCTCTCACACAAACATACAATCTAACTTATATCTGTTTGAAGACAAAAAGAAACCATACTGGGTTTCTTCAAAAAAAAGCTATGCCCAGCCATTGAGACACAAACCATGCATTTCTGCATGACTGTCCAGCTTCCGCCTAAAAGTCTCCACAGATGGCGCTGTAGTTACGGCCGCCGGTAAAGCGTTCCAGAGACGGCAAACTCGAAGCGAGAAGAAATGTGAACGCACTCGAGTCCTTGGTCTCTGGTGTGCTATCCTTAGCGGGTTACCTCGTGGAAGCCTATAATCACTTAATGGCAGGATGCTCTTATTAGGGTGGGCCCGGTCATTTAAGATCTTATGGACGGTGATGAGTCTCCCCTGTGACTACGGTAACTAAGTGTGAAAAGACTTAATTTCTTCAGTCTTTCCTTATATGATTTGTTGCGGAGGCCGATCACCCATTTTGTCGCTCGTCTCTGGACACTTTCTAGAATGTTAGCATCCCTTTTGAGTAGAGGAGGAGCAATGATATTATGCACCTGAAGGAGTCTGTCTCGAATGCTTTCGCAAAGTCGAGAAAGATCACATGGACTGGTACCTTTACATCCCAGGATAGTGTCCAATCGTTCCAAGCTAGTAGAAGATTCGTCACACAGGATCTTCCCCTCCTGAAACCGTGCTGTGATTCATGGAGTAGGTTAGTCCCGTCGAAGTATTTTCTCATGTGGTCGTCAATGAGACTTTCCAATATCTTCGATATCACTGGAAGAAGCGCAACTGGTCTGTAACTGGTCGCGTTCTGCCGGTCACCACCCTTGAAGATAGGGGATAGGATGGCTCGTTTCCATCCACATGGAAGTTTGCCTACATCAAAGGAGTGTTGAAACAAATCACTTAGGGGTTGGCAGAGACTTTCTGAACACTGCTTCAGGACGGATGGTCTTAGGGCATCGCAACCTGCAGACTTTCCCGAAGCCAACTTTCCCAATTTTACGAGTACCATAGCCGGGGTAATTTGAAATGTACCCAGCAGGTTTTCGCACGTTGCTCTTGCATTGTAATCTTGATGTTTTGTGGGGGTAAAATCCTCGTTACTGTTTAGTTGCCCGTGAAAGGCTGGACTGAATGTCTCTGCCATTTCAAGACTAGTAAGAGATTTCCCATCAGAACCCACTAGAATGCAAGCTCCCTGGTTGGTCGGTTTTCTTTCAGACATAAACCTGTATAGGCTTTTGGGGTTCACGAGAAGCTTATTGGCGAGGTTTCTCTGAAATGTCCTTCTATCACTCCGGACTCGTATGTTACATCGATTCCTGAGTTCGAGGTAAACTTCATGTTCGGGTTGACTCTTCGATAATCACCACGCAAACCATGCTTTTCGCTTCGCCTGTAGAAGGTGTTGTGTCCCCCTTTTTAGCCATGAACGTTGCTTTCTAGCTTTAGGTGTGACTAAAGGAACAGTGTCTGAGACCGCCTGGTGAATGATCTCCTTTACCACTCCCCGGTGTTCTTCTACTGTAAGCTCTGTCCAATTTTTTGGCCAATTTGCTTCAGACAAAAGTCTTCGCATTTTGGTGTAATTGGCTTTGTTATAACACAGATAGGGCTGTGTATTGTCCCACTGTAAACGCTCGCGGAGGACTATGTCGAATGTTATGACCACGTGGTCACTACTACCTATGGGAGTCGTGATCTGAACGTTTTCCACTAGTAGCTGGTCACTAGTGAGCACATAATCCAGTCTAGAAAACTTCCCATCTGGGCCCCATCTAGTATCCATTCTGACATTTTCAGTGAATCCGGCCTCCCTGATGGTATGCAGCAGATTTCGATCAAATCTGTCCTGGGCACATCCCGTCATCAAGTTAAGAGATGGGGCATTGAAGTCTCCAGCTATGACAATTTGATCATAATCCATGTCTTGTGTCGCTGAAATTGCATTCAGCAGTACCTGGTTGTGGTCTGCTCCACATGAAGGTGATCTATAAATGCTGCCCACTAGATATTTACAGTACCCAACAGCGAAATGGCACCATATGGAGTCAGGGAGCTCAATGAGGGGAGGGTCCACTGCATGGACGCATCTGAGCTGTTTGTCGACGTATATGGCGACTCCACCTCCTTCTTTCAGATCCCTATCTCGCCTGACTAGGACCATATCATTTATACTGACTTCGCTGTCTGCCACCGTAGGGGTTAGCCAGGTTTCCGTCAGTATTATGATTTTGGAGTTCAGCTGTGATCGTAGGTATCTAAGTTCAGCTATTTTGCCTCTTAGACCTCTCACATTACTGTACAGGCAACTGGTAGTCAGTCTCACCACGTCCCCGTATTGGGGGGGGGTGGTTGACGTGATGTGGGCTGTCGGTTGAGGAGTTATCCTACGAACTAGTTGGCCGATTTCCCGGGAATCGGTCTGTTGGCGTTTTTTTCTTCTGATTCAATCGGAGCACTTGGATGACACTGGCTATCATCGTCCGTGCTGCACCGCTGTTTTGTGACTGAGGGTTGAGGATGTTCTATGACAACGCTCTGTTCTCTCCTTTGGATGCGAGGCCGGCTCTCGCAGCAGCAAATGTGTCTGCTGACCTTGTCCTTGGTCTCGTACCATCTCTGGAGAGCAGTAGTCAAGTGGTCTCGGGAGCTGAACTTAACAGCTAACAGACATGGAGTGTTAATTGACATTAGGTGAGTGGGTCGAGGCAGTCTAAAAATAAAGACAGCCTTTGAACTTCCCAGACCCATCTGGGATGCCAACCATCTCCATTGCTACACATCATGACAGTGCTTCTCACAAGCGTTCCCAGTTACCAGTTCGGGAATGCCGTGAACAACCATGGAGGCAGAAGGAATAAGCTCTGGCGACTCCCTCGACATCTGTCTTTCCTTCCATGGCCTATCTGGCCTAACACGTATATTGCAGGTCCTCCCTATAGAAAGGACTTGCGAAGTCAATAAAACTTTTTCGGCATCCTCGGTAGAGCCTAGTGTTACCCTCAGTGGGGATGGTTTGCCTTGAGGAGCAGCAGTGCCCCTATACAATCTGCATAGTTTTACTGGTTGGATGTCCAGACCCAGTGTGCTACACAATTTGGACCACTGTTCCTGATCAAACAGGGCCCTTTTTCCAGCAGACTACTGCATATACGACGCGGTACGTTCAACGTTTGCGTTACATTTTAGCTTAATTCGCTATATATTTCTATTTTTACTGTGAGACTCGCACAAGTGTTTCTCCAGTTCTATAAATTTAACCAATAACTCTTTCACTAGTTAGTTATGGTTAGTCATACAAAAAAGCCACGAACTCAGTCACCTGTCAACGTGATGACTAATAGTATAAATATGCTCGCAACGACGAGCTGCACAACTCCCACAAAGTATGGAAATGAGGCACACAGCTTGCCAATACGCCGCAAGCGTCGAGCTGCCGGTTCACTACCATCTACTGTGGCTGAAACTGAGGGCGAAAACTTGCTGACAAACAGCAGTAGCAACGCTTCTACAAACTCAGCACTTGGTCCTGACATAAACCTCTTCACTTCACCCTATGTACGTGTCACAAAACTTCAGATTCCAAGTCCAGCTCCAACACTTACTTCAGAAATAGAACGACTAAAGCTGGCTGTAGAAGAACTGAAGACTGAGATGCGGGACATAAGGTGTAGAAAAGATATGAATGCAGGATTTTCAGAAAATTTGGCCAAATTATCTGAACTATCAACACAGGTTGGTGATATAAAATCACAGGTCTGTGAACTTGCCCCTCTGAACATCTTGACTAAGACCATAAACCCTGGCGAACTTGACACAGAATCAGTATCTAAGATAGACACCTTGATAAACTTCATCACAACAGAGGTTATCAAAAGACTTGATACTAAACTAAGTGTGATTGTCTACAATATACCGGATAATGAGGGGTTGAAAAAGGTTCAAAGCATCTTACTTAGGGCGGCGAAAATGCCTAACTCCCAAACAAAATGTCACAGACTGAAGAAGAGTCAGCACGACCACTGCTGTCCTATACGCCTTCAGTTCGAAACGCAGACAGAGGCTAAAAAATTTACCAACACACAACGTATCCTATTACAGGACACAAGCTACAAACAGGTAAAAGTTGTAGCAGATAAGACAGTGATTGAAAGGCGTGCTTACAATCACCTTAATAAACCAAATGGCAGGACACCTCAAGCCACTAAAATAGATATACACACTACCAACACGGTAGAACTCATAGCCTCCCCCCTCTCTAATCCCGTAAAAATAGCTCCAGAGAAAATGAAACCAAACGAAACACTTGTGAGCTATAGTCTTACTCCTAAAGTAACCTCTCCTCCCTCTACGGTGGATCTAGATATGTCTATGGACAGCCATAAGATGGTAATCAATCCCTCTTGTAAGCTGACAACATCCTCTCTTAACCAAAACGTGACAACGCAAATGGAACTCGGTAACAAAACAGGCCGAAATACGCCACTTGTTGCGAAGATTCCCCAACATATTCAGACTCCCAAGAATATCTCACGCTTTAAGGTAAATAATATTCAAAACCATGCTAGCAACCAAACTAAAAACAAAAATAAGGACATAGAGCCCAAGGACAACAACGACACAACCTACTTGCATACTGTGCCAAGTCACACTGGTAGCTGGTGTAGTGACGCTATCACGCAAAGTAGTAAAAGTGACAACACTCGGAGCTCAGCCACCAGGCATGACATACAAACTAACTTTGGCAGATTATACGGAACAAGCCTTCTGGGAAACAAACCACAGTGCAGCTACGCACACAACGACACCCATGTAAGGTCTCTTGGAATGTCCACACACAGTAGGCAGATTAACAAGTCATGGGTATCACAAGGTACCAATGATTTTTTATCCAACACATCCCTGTCAGCGCTAACCAAACAGCTGGTGGGGATGTTAACCCTTCTGAACCCATACCACCAACGTTGGCCCCCTATCGGGAAGAAAACAGACATGGGCTAGTACATACGGAACTATTAGTCACACCCAAAGACTGTACAAGCATATGCCAAATAAAAACCTCAACCCAACTCTCCAACCTACCCAAGCCTAGAACCACGTCATTGTATAGTTTATCTAATAATCAAACCCATTACCCACTAAAAAAAACGGATAGTAACTTGACAGACATAGGTGGACAAACTAGTTGCAACACAGGGTTGATATGCCACGCGGAAACAGCGGATGCCGATCCACACTTGAACCTTATTGACGAGCTTAAACACTTCAAACACTACTTCAAATCTCAACTCTACTTAATACTTATTAATGCTAGATCTATCCTTAACAAACTACCGATGCTCAGGGCACACACGCTGGTATACAAACCCCCTATAATCATTATTACGGAATCCTGGTGTCACTCCAATATACCAGACGAAGAGATAAGCATCGAAGGGTACATACACTTTCGCTGTGACAGGAAGAGTGGTAAGGGAGGAGGCTGCCTAATGTACTTCCTGAACACACTTACTGTATTACAGCTAGAAAATAAGGAACTCAATGACATGCACGACACCCTATGGGTCAACGTACACTTCAAAAGTGCTACACTACTAATAGGATGTATCTACAGAGCACCTGGCACCTTTAGTGATTACGAGACACAACTTATAAATGTACTGGAGCAAGTATCCACTCTTCCATACGAGCATAAGATCATATGTGGAGACTTCAACCTACCCGAAATCAACTGGGACTTATTAAAAGGGCCAACTAAATACGACAAGCTCTTAGGGACACTGGACATCTTCGGCTGGAAACAAACTGTCACTATCCCTACAAGAGGTGACAATGTACTAGACTTAATATTCTGTCACGATATAAGCCCCCTCTCAATCTTAGTGGGTTCTAAGTTTTCAGGTAGTGACCACAAGACAGTAATGTGTGCTCTGCCACTTCCACTGAATAGCAATGCAGCTCATACCTCCACTTCACAACAAGTACTATATAGGAACTATAGTAAGGCAAACTGGACCTTAGTAGAATCAGTGCTAAGATCCTCCGAATGGAGCGAATACTTCACTACTGATGACCTCTCGAGAGCTCTGAGCATCTTCTACCATAACTCGAACACATGCTTAGATGCTGTCATTCCACTGCAAACACTTGAGCTGCCCCCACATAGGAAGTCATTCATAAAACCAAAGGATCGTATGAAACTGAAGAAACTCTCAACAAGTTACTTCAAACACCACGACTTTGGCACACTAGGTTTAATACTTAACACCCTTAGTTCCATCTCACAAGCTCGAAATTTCCGTATGAGAAACGAAGAACGCATCGCAGTAGCCAGTCCTGCTAGAGTGTATGCACTCACGGAGATCTTAAAGAAGCGAATGAATCGCAAAAATCACAGCATTTCCCTCCTCATAGACAAAGGTAGGCTATGTACTAATTCCGCAGACATGTGTGAATTATTCAACTCAACTTTTGCAGGTAACTACCTTAAGCCCACAGTCCAGTTACTCAATATACACCCTGCTACTAATGTGGCACAAACTCCATCTCCACACACACCAAACTTAATTAGCACTATTGAATTTAACTATACTAACATTAAACAAACTATAAGAACCCTAAAATGCTCAAAAGGTTTCGGTACTGACGGCATATCATCCTATTTTTATAAATATGGTGGCCCTGACATTCCCTTACTCCTGCTTAAAATATTCACAATGTCCTTAGAAACCCAAACTTACCCTGATGTATGGAAAACAACGTATATTATGCCTAAACACAAATCTGGCTCGAAAACAGACGTCAGTAACTACAGGCCAATTAATATCACACCTATAGCTTCTAGAATTATGGAGAGACTAGTTAAAGAAAACCTAATGAAGCATATGCTTAGTTGCAATATTATAAGTCCGAACCAACATGGATTCCTAAAATCCAGATCTTGTTTAACATGCCACTTAGACTTCTTTAACTTTGTGACCAGCAGTCGTGACAAACGACAACTAGTACTTGTCATCTACTTTGACATCTCAAAGGCATTTGACCGTGTCGACCATTTACTACTAGTGCACAAGCTGAAATCCTTAGGAATACGTGACCCACTATTAGGATGGCTTAAATCATTCCTTAACAATAGGTCCCAAATAGTTAAACTCGGATCTATAACTTCGAAACCTAGCCAAATCACCTCTGGTGTAGTACAAGGTAGTGTCATTGGACCCCTTCTATTTACCCTATATATTAACGACATATGCGCTTGCTTTTCTCATGGTAAACCATTCATCTTTGCAGATGACCTCAAAGTAGCTTATACATTCCAACCTGATGACCTAGGGTACTTCCAGAATGTTGTACAAAAAGAACTAGATAAAGTGACTGCTTGGTCGTCTTTATGGAACCTCCAATTTAACCTTAAAAAATGTGGCTGGATCTGCTTCGGTGCACCCTCAATCGACATAAAGTTAACGCTTCAATCGGCTAACCTAACCAAACTCCAAAGTGTCGTTGACCTAGGTCTGAGGTACTCGAGTAACCTAACATTCTCTGAGCAAGTGGCATCACAGACTCAAAAGTCGAGGATGCTCTTAGGATGCATACTCAGGAACTTTCACGACAATGAAGCAAAGCTCATTCTGTACAAAACCTGTGTGAGGCCACTACTAGAATACTGTCCATTTATTATTAGCAGCACTCACACACGTGAAAAGCTAAGAATTGAAAGTATCCAACGATATTTTACCTCGAAACTACTAGGCTACGAATGTAAGAAAGACTACATCTCACGTTGCATGATTCTACAACTTGACCCACTCTGGACAAGACGACTAATTATAAACCTAGTATTCTTCTATAAGGTCCTACACAAAATATCATTCTCAGACATTAAGGACATACAATTCGCGCAAGAAGGCTCTTACGATCTGCGTAACCAAAATTGCACAGTGACAATAAAAGCCTTTAAGTCAACACTCCGCGAAAACTTCTTCACAGTCATGTATTCTAAAATATGGAACAATCTGCCCCTAGATATCAGGAACTGCAATACAGTTTTAAGTTTCAAACGCTCTCTGTACACACTATTTCACTCTACCGACTATATAAATAAACTATTTATCCCTAGAACGAATCAACTATTAGTCTACTACAGTACCTAAACGCGCTTAAATACCCTTACTTCCCTAAAGACTATAAATAAACTAGTAGCATAAATGCATAAAAAGACTATTTCACTCTACCGACTATATAAATAAACTATTTATCCCTAGAACGAATCAACTATTAGTCTACTACAGTACCTAAACGCGCTTAAATACCCTTACTTCCCTAAAGACTATAAATAAACTAGTAGCATAAATGCATAAAAAGACATAGTAGAAACAAATTTTTGTTCATCAAATTACAATGTACAACGAATATAATCAAAACTTTTAGACTCCACCTGCTTTTTCTTTGTCCTCTGGTACATTTCTGTTGTATTTACTTTGTAGTACAAGTTGCATTGATCTACATTCCGACTGAAGCTGAGAAACAATTGAAGTCACTTACTCATATATCATCCCTCAAGGTTTGGCTAGTAATGGCTCAGCATCCTTGATGAAATCCACTGTCACCATAACAAGACGCTGTACAGCATCTTATACAAGCACTGTCAACGATCTAAAATGGTTTTTATATAGCTTTCTACGCGTTTATCAACTTACTCGTACGGAGCAACCATGCTGTGACAAATGGCGGGCTATGGGTGACTTGAGCGCAGTAAAACAAATCTGCTTGACAATGACCAATATTAATCTGCATTCAGTTGAATTCACATCTGGTATTACTTGCAAAAAAATGATGTCAAAATCATAAAAATTAATCACTCATTTTAAATTAATACACAATTTGAACATAAAACAAGATACGATGCCGCACACAACAAAGTTATATGGAGGAATTGACTTCAAGCTTTATTTTTTTCCCAAATATTTGTAATTTATCCGACACGTACTTGGGTTTTTTTGTTAATGCGAAGACAATATTTCTATATTTCTTTATGTGCTCCATTGAACGACTAACTATCAGAATGTGCTCACTAACTGATGTCAGAGAGGACAGCAACCATGTAATTTCACTATAAATCAAATTCATGTAATTTAAATAATACTTATCCATGCCTGTACAACTGGTGTGTCCTACATTGATAGGAAATATATATTATTATTACAGTCTGGTACATTAAAGAGGATAACGCAGTTTGATCTACTAGCCGTGGATTTAGGTTCGGTCCTCGCACATTTGTCATCCCCCCTAAGACCGTTTTGTTTCGTCTGGTGCAACTGGGTATTATCGTGTGTCGCAGTGCTGTGGCCACTTTTACTGGTGGACGGTAAGGGTCTTTTCCCAGGGACAGATACCCTTGGTGCTTCGACCTCTGTGTCTGGGGCAGTTATGGCAGGAATTGCAAGTATAACCGGTTTGAATTTTGGTATCCCCGATTTACATGCAATTGTGCTGTTTTCTGAGTTGGTGGGAGTAAAACGGTTCACGTTTTTTCCTGATACCTCTATACCATCTTTAGCTTTCGAGGAACTACACGAGGCTGCATTAGGACGGCAACTTGGGCATATGTACCAGAACCATGGGCATGGGTTCTTACGCATAAAATTGTAGTATACCTTTGGTACCCGGGTGTCACATCTACAATGTACCCATTGCTTACAAAAGTTGCATTCGAAAGCAGAGTCTACTTGCTCGACAACAGAATTGCAGACCTTGCAATCGTCTGCCTTCTTGGGGAACGTTTTCGTCGTCTTGCGACGTCGTGAACGTTTCTTATTGGCCTTCCTGTTTGTTTCAAGGCCTACTGTGGATATGGGTGTTATACTATTCTCACTTTGTGCAGATTTACCAGTCGGCTCTATTAACCTAGTCGTGTTAACAGGGATGGAGCCACATCCGCTTAGTTGACTTTTCACAGTTTCACTGTAGGACTGCGGCGACATGGGCAATCTGTCCACGCAGGGAATATTTACCCTGGTCTTCAAGACCGGTATGCGAGATTCCATCACCTTCACCTGTTTGCCTAATTTGGTTGAAGCCCTGGTGATTACGGTGTATGGTCTCCCATTACTTATCTTGGGGTGAGAATCTATAGTCATATTACTCCTAAATTAATACCGATGATTAAGTAATAAGATACAGTGGAGTTTTGTCCAATAGACTGACGGCAAAAGACAGTAGAAAGCACAGAACAGAAAGATAAAGTATATAAGTAGAAGCTTTTGACTTTACCTGTAACTTTCGGGTTATTTGGCTTCACAACAATCACGTAACAGACCAACAAGTCCTGTATGTTTGAAAGAGTGAGGGGGATTTTGCTACAGAAGTAGCACCTGAAGCTTAGGCAGTAGTTCGAGACAGTGGGAAGTACCAAACACAGGCTCGGTGAAGAAGAAATGGTTGAATAAAATTCGCCGGATAGGAAGATCAGGTTTCCCAAACGAATTATTCACAAAAGTGGATATTTCCTGTTAGAGAGGAAAATGCACGTCGTATTCAAGATTTACTCCAGATCACTGAAGTGTAGAAGGACATATATATACCATGGGAATTTAAATATACCACAGTTACCTGATTTTGAAGATGTCACGTTCACAAACTTATTAGCTGCCAAGGGATAATGCTGAATAAAGCGTCAGGCTTGTAACAAACGTAGATAGAGAACACCAGAAGTTATTGAACGGTAACAGACTCTCTGCGTGATATTCCTGAAATAGAGTACAGAAGAAACTCAAAAATAATCACCACTATTAATGAAAGATTTTTACAGGCGCTCAAACTTAACAACTAATCAATGTGCTCTCCTGTTAACTTGAAGATGCTGGATTCGGCAAGTCGTTTACCGTCAGTGCCCTATATTATATAGAGGCGGATAGGAGTATTAACCTAAATTGAAGCCCGCCGAGCGCCAACGGACCACATGAGCATTAGCGAGTCTTTTCTCCCCAAGTAGGCAGAATGTTCAAATTACCACCATTGAGTTAGTGGATACATTTAATATATCGCAAGCCAACAACTGCTTCAAAATGTTGCCGCTCCCTGTGCAACAGGATTCTGGGTATAAACAGCTTTGTGGATGTTGCTTTTATTTTTTGTTGCTTATTTAGTGACAGTTTGTTATAACCGTTTCTCAGGCTACATCCTTATTGGACGGTGCAATTAGGCACATTTTCGAAACTGTTGTACTTTGCTTGTATTATCACGCATTCCTACGGAGTATAATGCAGTGTAAACTCTGTAAGTCAATATTCGTCACTTTATTTGTTCATTTTTCATGGTTTTCCCGGAAATTTCCTCGGAATCTGCAGAAATGTGCCGAGAAAATATGCCATAGTTCCTCACACGTTTTTATTATTGATGGAACAGATTATTTCAGATACATTAATTCACTTTGAAGTTTTAACGATATGAATGGCTAACTGAAGCTTATTTGACTGCGGTGTCTATTCTTAAGAGCTGCCTACTATTTGTGTATGTTCCTTATGTTGCTTAATTGTCCTCCTCTAAATATTGATATCTTGTCAGTTCAGGAATTGATAGAAAACATTATAAATAGGGAAATACGCAACATTTTATATTCCCTGGCAGCTGCTTAGCTTATGAAGTCTTCATTAGCCAGAGTAAAGTCGGATATAACGTGCCCCTTTATAAAAGTCGGGAGTGAGTAAATTTGGGGTAATTCTTGACTGTAAAGGGTGTAAGAAAAAATTCTTATGAGATGTGGCAAGTATGAAGACATGTGGTAGGCGGAAAGGAAATTTTGACGCCAACGTTGGACGAATGGGAAAATTTGGAGAACGTGAGGGAGTTGGGTTTTGAAGGTTTCATTTCACTCACGTCTCCCAGAATCAGATTGTCTGTTAACCTCCTGTTTTATCCTTTTTTAAATTCTAACTCTCTAACTGGGTACTAGGTTCACGCAAAGGTGTTATTCTGTATCACGGTGATTACTAGTTACTACTTCCACTCAATTGATCCAGATACTTAACTGACATGCGTACTGATATATTTGAAGTATTGGAAAGTATGTCACAACAGGTCAATGCAATGAACGGCATGCAAACTCAACGACCCATCAGATGACGTTGAAAACCAGTCTGAATAATGGGATTAAGAATTCGCTACTGAATACGAAAATATCTTAAGGACAAATATCTGGATAGAAATGAATTTAATCAGTGTAGCAATCTTGAAAATGTTTCCATATGTTGATTTTGACAAGTTAACATTTAATGTTTGCCTAATCTCAGGACTTGCCCTGTCCTTAACATAATCCTTAGTTTAAGGTATAATCTAACGATAATTCTGGTGTTAACGGTAACTGTTTTCCTATGCTAACCAGTATATAACCCTAAACCCTAACATTTACCTAACACTAACCACAACGAAGTCATTGTCGTTCATCCTAAATTTAATTCTCAATAGAAGGAGGTCATAACAAAACTGCAGAGTTTAGCTCATGATTAGTACGGGTGCCAAATGAAAAATACTTGTATAACATTAAGAGTATTTGTTGACATTTGTTACGACAGACTTATTATTCTGGACATCGTTAATTTTTAGTATGAAAACTACTTTCTTATTTTAGGCTCTCAGCTGGAATATCCCCATCCTTACTGCAAAGTATACAAGCCAGACTTAACAGAACCATTTGTGTGTCCACATTTAAATAAGCAGTCAGTCATATCTGATCCCAAGGTTGGTACCTTTTGGTTGATTTTATGGTTGGTGTAAAAATACAATTTTAAACTAAGTCAGTTCTACAACATTTCTTAAATTTAGTTTGTAAGTTCAGTGTGCTTTTAATCTTGTGCTTAAACTACCCAGGCGAGTGAAGTTTATGAATCATTTACTTGTTGTGCAGACTCGTCAATCCTGTGCTGAGAATTTCCACGTTTATTTCATTGAAGTTATTTGAAGTTGTAGTTTAATTCCCGTACCTGATAAAGTCGACAACCAACTACTACTTTTGTTATTGTGTGATCAAAATGGCGCAAATTCTCTTAGTGGCATTTTCTGGATGGGACACACTTGTCTGTAGTAGTGTTAGTTAATCCTATATAAGTGGATATGTGGTCATTGACTTCAGCTGTTGTCTTACACCGTTCTGAGTCCGGGTTCGATCCCTGCTCCATTCACTTCACCCTGAGCAACGGGATAGTATTATTAATTGTTATTATTAGTTGTGGCTCGTAGCCTAGTGTTTCGATTAACTGCATGCTAACTAATTAGTCGATTTTACCTCGACATCATTCTGTAAGGTTTTTATTTCGTTGCAAATGAAGCATACTAATTAAGCGAACGAGTGATAGCGTCATTTAGTTCAGTGGGAATGATATATCGAAGTGTAGTTGCCTTCATGTTTCTGTACTATCCTGTTACTGTGGTTCCTTCTGTAAAAATGTACAACATAGCTAACACTTAACAAGTTTGTGTTTCCATATCCTAATGAAAAGTATGCGAGAAATGGTTTCAGATATCATGTTTGTGGGAATTCAGTTGACTGCATTGTAGATTTTATCGCGGACCTATGTCAGTTGAAGAACCATTAAAGCAACTGTGTAATGCTCTCGGGTTTTTAATGGTTCTATAACTGGTGGAAATTGTTGAAGATGTCTCCCATAAAATGACTGAGTATTGTACTTTTTAACTGATCAAATGTGAGAATTAGATCTGTTATTATTGTTTCAGACAGGTGCCCGGAAATCACCTTTCACAAATCGATGTACTGCAAAATTTTCTGATGTACGCACCATGAAGGACTTATTTGAAAAAGGGCTACAGATTTCACGTAAGTCTTTCTCTGGGACTTTTTCTCGGACCTTTAAACCTTTGTACAATGACTTTCTCAAACCTCCCGGTATTTAGATGTATGGGTATTGGAGGAAAGTGCATTTACACTTGGCTTTAAAAAGGAAGCAAAAATATTTGTTTAGTTTGTTTATGGTAGTGTTGACAGCAATTTTATAATTGGATTTACTGAGAGATTTTCACAAAAAATGTTAGTAATATTGTAAATAAATCCAATTGACATGGTAATCCGAAACGAATATTATTTATGTTCGTACTCCAACTCCTGGAAGTAAGTTACTATACCCTTTATGTCATCTAATATACGTTCATTGGTGTGGGTGGGGACATACAATATGTCTCTGTAACCTAGCACCTAGTAGATTTAATAAATATGAAATAAATAAGTAAATAAGGAATTCTGTCGTAATAATATACAATGGAATCGTACTAGAATAAAGCAAGAACAACAGTTTTTTCAGAATAAAATGGTACCATGATCTATTTCGTTGAAATCGTATTATGTCAAGGAGATATTTTATTATTTTGACTAACGCACAACTAGCTCTCATTGTTTACTTTTCTTTGACAGGTTTTCGGCCTTGTTTGGGAAGACGCTACAGTTTTGGCGAATCCTTCGCGTGGCTGCGATATTTAGAAGTGAGCTCCACCAACGAAACTTGATGTTTTTCTAGGTTGATGATAAAATACAGGCTTTCGGATCAGCCCTGGTGAAAGTCGCTGGTCATATTCCGTGGGGTGACAATTGTGTTGGTATTTATGGACGCAATTCACCTGAGGTAAGTTGTCCACATTCTAAACGCTTCCCTCAAATATTTTTGTGGTCACCTCATTTTACCTTTCCATCTACTTTCACTTGAAGATCCGAATGACGACCAACCAACCTTTTAATAAAATTAGATTTCTTGATTTATTCTGAAGTGCCATTCTTGTGAATTAAGCAGGCTTTTTGACCTCATGTATTTATAGCTTAACTCAAACCTTGGAAAGCAACATACATCATTACTGAGTAACAATACTCGTCCTTGTTGACTCGCGTTTACGACATGGCTCATTAAGAAAGTTCTACGCGTTTTATGAAATCACATTTCTTTTGCAGTAGATATCAGAAAAACCCGGGGAACAAGGTCGTAAATAATATATTGAACTTATTCTTCTGGGGGTATATTTTAACTCATATCCAGCATTATTAGACGGATATAGAGATACCTAATATTTGCTTGTCTTATGTTATAAAACAGCATGGTCTTTGGTTTGTTCACACGGCGTTTTAATTAGCCATTAAATGCTTGTTCCCCTTTTTGTACGACAGTATGATTTGGTAATTTCTGTGGTTAGTTTCACTTCAGACACACATACACAGTAGTAGTGTAGGGTGGTTAGCTGAAAGGCGTGGTGAGTCGCAGTTAATACTGAATAGTATGAACACTTTCATTTATTCATAAGCAGTACATGTTTATATGGTAAACCTTGACACAGTTAGAAATTATTTTAAATTGTAGATGGTAGGTGAAATAAGATGGTGTTAAGCGGTCCATACAACTCTTATCGTAATCCATCTACATTTTCCCTAAATTGTGTAACTTTATAAAGTGTGGCAACTTGGACGGCTTCATCTTTTCCCGCACAAAGTTATTTGCTGAACTATCAGTCAGGCATAAAACTTTGATTAGTTTGATGAACCGAAATAACTGTCTTAGTTTATTGAATCAGAACAGAGATGTAATCCGTAAGTATGATGTATTTTGGTGCTCTTTTTTTCTTTGCATTGCGAATAGAACATTACACTTCAAGCTTTGAAGTCTCGGTAGTGATGATGTTGGTTTTACGAGTTGAGGTTACTAGCCTCGCCAATGTTTTGGTGTTAGCAGTTTATGGTATTGGACAGTGCATTGTTTTTTAAAATTTGTTGGTATGTCCTTGTTGTATGTAACTGTATGGAGATCGACAGCTTCATTCACCAACGTTTCATTTCAATGAAACAATAGAGTGACTTGAGTAAAAGTTTCTAGATGTCATGTTAAATATTTCTTAGCATACACAAGGTGTACTCTTATTTGTTCAGCTAAAACACTTTCTCACATTTTGAAATCCAGTCTCATCAGTTTCATTATTTTATTAGTGGTTTATCACTCAACACGCTTGTGCGGCGTATGGCTTTCCCACTGTTCCAATTTATGCAACTTTAGGCGATGAAGCAATGCAACATATTCTTAAACAAAGTGAGTAGTGTCTTTGCTTTCTCCGCTTTTATTATACTTTGCCGTACAATTGTTGTTAAATGAAGCTGAACTTGTAAAATTACTGGTATTTATCTTATATTTGTTATTGTGCAATAGATACATTGCCTGCTCTTTTACCGCGTAACTAACGAGTTCCATTGTCCCTTTAATATAAAGTCGTTATTTTTTGTGCAAACGCAAACGCCTGGAAACGGTATCTAGGTATCTTCAGTAGGTTGTTGGCGACACAGTCTTGTCATCTAGGCATTTTCGGATTCAAATTTGTAGCTCAGAGGGAAGTGATGTTCGGTGGCAGTTGAACAGCTTTGAAAGCGTATTACTGTACCAGCTTCATGTGAAAGTTGCATATGGAATCACTGACCAGCAATTATATCTTGCATTTTATAACTTTAGCTGAGTCTCCGTGAAATACCTTTAGAAGGGCTTTTCATAATTAGTAATAGTATTTGATTATGTTAATTCATCATAATAAACTATCTCCAGAAACTGTACGATAAGAACACCCAGCATGAAAGAATTTTTCATTTTACAATGCACAAGTAGTATTATGCTTCCCATAGTTAAAGGGCAAACATAAGTACCCTACAAAGTTTTTATTGAGTAGTTCCATGAACCTAGTTTTGCCGAATAATTTTCCATTGAACAAAATCCGACTACCCTTTGGTATAGTTCACCTCTGTCAGATTTAAGATGATATTGCGAAACTGGTCTCCATCGTCTCCTAGTCTAAAGATAGGGAGTGAATTGGTTGAATGTCTTGACCACTCCACATATTCGGTTAATTGTATCAGCCATAATGGACTGGTTGTTGACGAATTCTTATTGCAGATACAAGAGTTGGTGTGGCACTTGCTGACTTGTGTCGTCTTTATCGTTAGTGTGATAAATGGCTATCCATCAAAGGTCGTGTGTACTGTTCTAAAGTTTGCTTCATCATATTGTTACGGCTGCGAGACACGACACTTAAAATTGTAAGATTTGAAAGGATGAGCGATTTCGACTGTCGGTAGCTCTGTGCAATCACTCATTTCTGCTGGAGGTGAGGTAAGCAGCGAAAGTCAGTCAAAAAGGTTGTGAGGTGCTTTCGACTGACATGGGTAAAATGTATCTGACACATTTTGAGTAAACGCTCTCCTTGATAAGCAGTGTTAGGTGGAACCGGACTGCGTTGGAAAAGAGCTGCAAGTGAGTCAAACGAAGACCTAGCACCAACCCATGAAGTCTTTGACTGACTCTTAGTTTGAGCCATGGTGTCGACTTCCTGTGATCCGTCGGACGTAATGAATCAATAGCTGTAGAGTGCTGGTGAAATGGCTCAAAGTCCTCGACAATTTCGCAGACGTATTTACTCCTTTTCATCATCCAGACTTTGGAAATCCCCACTAGTCTTCGATTAAGTATTCTCCATCCCGTAAACCTCTGATTATTGTTGTTTCATTTCATTTGGTTCCTCTAGTTGTATGTTTCTTCTTTGAAGTGTGATTATTTGAAGTTATGCATAATTCTGCGTTTAGAATTCAGTGATTTGGATAGACTTACATTTATAAGAGACCACGTACCTGTGTTATTTTCTATAATCGTTCATGTTAATGATTGGTGCCCTTTTTGTTCTTTTGTTTTGTGAAGTGTCAGTACACTTTTGTGCGATCTCATCCATAGGGTGATTGATTCTATTTACAGTTCTATTCCATGGTTTTAGGGACAAACCCTATCTGACTGTTTGTTGGAAGCAGTGTCAGTATTTAAACATAGTGATAATTGTATCTTAATGTGACATTTTGTTAAGAGTGGTATGTTATCGGATGATCATCATGACATTGATTGTGTATTCATTTTGTGTTGATAACGGAATCTGTTTCAATATCTGGATGTAGCAGGCTTTTTCGTTTTTTCGTCAAGTAATGCGTTTATTACTGATGTTATATCCCGTGAATAAAAGCTTCATTTAATGTGAATATGTAAGTCATAACTATACCCACCCTATTTCCAACGAATGAGATACGGATTCACATCATGTTCCACCCAGTGGAATTTGCTCAGCTACGTGATACATGTGATGTCGCATCACATAAGAGTAGTTTGATTGTGGAATACATGGAATTATATGTGCTTCGTTTTTCATCATTTCCTCCCCTGAATATTTTATTCATTATCTTTGCGTAACCAGCTTCAGTATCGCAACAACACCGGATGGTTGGAGTATGCATACTTCATCTGATGAGTTATTTTGATTAAACGCCAAATTTTATCACTGCGAATCACATACAAAAACATTTAGTCTCAAAGTATAGAATAATTAAGTGAATGACAGTTTTGATTCACTACGTGACTTATGCTAATTGTACTGTCGTAGTTGCCATTGTTTTCAAGAATTTGTGTGTACATTTCTATTTTCTACCTT
>CALYDE020000224.1:0-22092 GCA_944472155.2 Trichobilharzia szidati
TACAATAATGGGCCAGGATAACCACCTCTTATGCAATAGCTATGGGTTACTATTCGATGAACTGACTATCTTTGACCCTCAAACTTATTGATTTTGTACAACGGAAAGAATCGATCTTTGAATGCCAAAATCTCAGTTCCTTGTGCGGAGGTTTCAATCATATTCCCCAGTCAAACATGATATTTTATTTAGTGGATAACGGCTGCCATTGTACTCTCTACCTTTTTGTACTGTCTACTTCCGTCCTTCCAAGCTCATTTTAGCTGTGAGATGGTAGTTTAGTTGGCATTATACCTTGAAAATTCAGTCAGGGTGTAAAATTTGCTGCGCTTTTATCAGGTTGTCAAGCGTCAACAGATTATTTCCAGATATCGTTTTTTCTTAACGAATCTCTTTAAAACACCACCTAGAATGCCTTTATTCCTTTCCGAGTGCAAAATAGGACTTCAACCTTCACCTTTTTATTCTCAATTTCAGTGGTCTATTTTTACCGGGTTGCTCTGCTAGCCTCACGCCCTACCAACTCTCTTTACCGGGCTAACTGCCTTTAAGGGTGAGGAATTAAGCAGTTCGTCGGCTGGGGATAGAATCCCAGACCGTGAGAGACGTAGTTGGCAACTATCCCCTATCCTTGAACTACCGACTGACGATTCAAATTTGTACATTACCTGCAAACAGATAAAAGTAGTATGCAGAGTAGTGTCTTAAGAGAGGCAGTGATAATTCTTAAGTCAAGGGAAATACTAAAGGGAGGTAACAGTGCTGATAAGAATTCGATAGGCAGTCAGTAACGGCGAATAAATCACGCCTAGTTCAGAGACATGATGTGTCACCGAAAGCGTTTCTAGAGGGCTAGTGCACTCTCTTATCAACAGCTATCTTCGCTGGGACCATACTGAAGATCACATGGCCCGCCGAAAATGATGATCAACAAGGGACTGTGTTAACGAACCGACCATAAAGTAATTATTCGACATATATGAAGAAGAAAATTGGTATGCAATGAACACACACTGAGGAGACCACACGCCAGGCCCTGGAATGGGGGCCGAATAGGAAGTCAGTGACGAGACGAGCATGGGTGAAGTAGAGGAGACCGTGTGAGTAATAGCCTATGGCCTATAGGAAGTCTTGGAAACAGCTAAAGACGACGGTATTAGATGGCTGGAGACGATCTGCAGGAAGCCTTGAACCTAGGTTTCGTGATAGTTGGCACTCTTCCGTCAGAAAGGTAGTCCCGCGTCACCCAGTGAGACACGAGTTCCTTCAAAGTAGCAGATACGCCTTGCTGACCGATGAGTGCCAGCTGGCACGAAAGCTAGGTGGAAGACTTCCCGCCGATTGCCCCCCACCATCTAATATCAACGACAGCGAACCACCTAGAATGGCAGTCACGTTGCAAACTTCACTGATAGAACTCATTCTGCACAAAACAAAGAACGACACACATTACACTAGTAAGTGACTACTGTCCAATCAAAAAGAGAGAATCATTTGATTGGTTACTGGATGCGTCGATGGCAGTGGCTTATAATATTGGTATGATGCAGAAGATTTGTAGCTCAGGTGGATGATTTTGATGTAGTTGTGTTCCCTGAGCTGGATGGTTTATTTGCTAAGCTTTCATTGCTCTACTAGGCAACATCTTTCTTCAGCACATACTTCAATTTGAAGTTAGCTTTTAGATTTCTCCGTGAGTTTATTAGTCATCTCTCCTAGTGGGTGACCTTGAGAGGGATTGGTTGTTCATGTCTGTCTTCACACCCTCTAGGCTACTTGTATTAGTATTGATTGTTGCCTTGATCTGAAGTTTGACCCTTTGTGTGTGAAATTTCCTTCTTATAGATAAGTAAATTTTGTCTATGTCAGTGTATCTATTGATTGACAACTCAATGGAATACCAGGCTTCTAAGACTCCTATGGCATTCTTGGGGTTTCCTCTGTTTAATATTTGAACGTTGTCCCAGTCAAATTGATGTCCGTGGTTGTCTGTATGCAGTGATACGATATGTGGGAGTGCATATCATGTCTTTTGACGGCTAGCTTATGATCATGGATACGAAGACGAAGGAGACCTCCTTAATATATGGTAGGGCGATTTTCTTTGTGCTTGCATTGGGGGTCTTTGATTTGTTAGGTTGTCTTGCTGGTATATGTCTTTTGATGAAGTTCTGTGGATATCCATTCTTTTGGAAGACGTCCATGAGATATCTTTCTTCAATCTTCCTTAGGACAGGAGTGCTGCAATGAGTCCTGGCCCTCTTGAATAGTGTTTGTTTGCAATTCCTTTTGTGTGTTATTGGATTGTTGTTGTCGCAATTCAGTATTTGGTTTGTGTGAGTTGACTTTCTATGAACCTGAGTTCCTAATTCCCTTGTGGTTGTTCGCATGACTTAGACGTCCAGAAATGGGATTTCGTTCTCGGATTCCTCTTCTCTTGTGAATTTGATGTCGTTAAAAACGCTGTTTATTAAGTTGTGAGTTTTATCCAACTCGTTTCTTTTGATTATTACGAATGTTTCATCTATGTAACGTATCCAAATATTGAATTTTCGAGCCTTTGTTTCACTGCTTCTGCAATCAAACCTGATATTGGCGATCCCATGGGTGTTCCTTTGACTTGTTCATATATTTGACCGTTGAATTGGAAGTACGTTGTCAGGCATAGGTTTAGGCATTCCATCCAACTTGTGTACTGCATTTTTGATTGTTTTGGGAGGTATTTGTCGTTGCTCTATGGTCTATTTTGCTAGTTTCTGTCTAATTGAAGTATATAAAATTCTATGACGTCGAAGGGTACTATTATTTCTTGGTCGTCTATTTGAATGTCCTTGATGGAGTGATCGCAAGAATCCGTTAGGTGTTTCAATTTTCTGTATATTTCTTTGGAACTAATTCTGGTATTTCAAATTCTCATCACGGGTTTGTAAATAAGATCAGAACAGTCAGTATACAGTCTCATTATGTCAGGCAACTTCACGGATATCCATAACACACCAGTAGCTACTGAAAACAATCTACAGTTACTGATAAACTTCTGAAATGGAAAGGAATCAGTGAATTAGAACAATAATGACTCACTTTTAAACGTGATCAAATGCTTGTCTGATAGTCTTGTATGCTCGACAAATTTATACATGATATCTTGTTGTGGTATTTCTAAGCAAAGCTAAAAGAAAAAGGCGGAAATTCATAATAAAATGCAAAACTAAAAGCACTGGTTTGTAGGGATTTGATTGATTGGTTACAGGATTTCATCATGAGCTGACATTGGTTAGAGAACCACTGGAAAACAAGCTGGGAGTACTGGACAGCTGTTTCGTCCTGGTTTGGGACTCTTCACAGAACGCACCCACTAGTGTTCGAACCCAGGACCCTCTGGTTACAAGGCAAGCTAGTGGGAAGTCGTGACCAGTAGGGTGGGGGAGGTTGGGTGTGAGGACAAATACTCGCCGAAGACATTGGCTAGTGGTCGCACTATGTCGTGAATTGGTAGAAGTTAGAATTCATGGGCCATTGGATTGGGTCACAGTGGCTTAATGGTCTACGATCTCGCTATCCTTGTAACCAGAAGGTCCTGAGTTCGAACCATGGTGGGTGCGTACTCCTGAAGAGTCAGGACCAGGACGAAGCAGCTGGCTGTCGAGTACTCCGTTGTTGGTTTTCCAGTGGTTCTCCAACCAATGTCAGCTCATGATGAAATCCTGTAACAAAAAAATCATTGAAGTTAGATTAAGAAGAACCAATGGAAAGCAGACAGTACTGGATAGCTGTCTCGCCCTATTTTGAGACGGCACTTGAAAACTGATCGAATACTCACTAGTGACTGTGACTACAGTAACGAATTTGCCTAGAATTTCGCTAAAGGGTCATTGTTAGTGTGACCCATCAGGTCCAGCAGGAGGTGGGGGCGGTTGTGAGGACAAATACTCACCCATGACATCACCGATGGCAGTGTCGCTATAAATCGTGAGTTGATGGAATTGAGAATTCATGGATTACTGGATCCTATCATATTGTATTAACGGTCAGCCGGCACGCGTCATAACCTGTGAGGGTCTGGGTTCTCTCCTTGTTTGGTGGTGTGATGGCTGATTACTTCTGAAGGAATGATACACCTATAAAGTCCCCACTGGTTTTCAGTGACTCTCTAAGTGATTCCTCTCTATTATCTAACTTATGAGCGACCAAATCTCAGTGAAACGACGCCTGAAGGGATTTCTTCTAGACAATAAGACTTTAGGATTTACTTGAGAAGATGTGTACTGTGTCATTCAGTGAAATTAATGCTGTATTTATCATGTGTAGTGTAGCAGTTATGAGTTTGCTTTATAACTCACCCATGGAGTCCAGAATATGAAACCATGTATGTTCATAATTTGAATCTTATAATGATGAAAGTTCATGCAAGCAGTGTACGAATCAGAAGAGATCAATCAGTCCCATTCTGTAGATCATCAACAGAAAAATTTAAAAATGTTACCAACACCAACTCAACCCATCAGAAATAGTCTGCATGTTCCACATATGCACCAATGTACTCAGAACCAAAGTTTAGCCAATCATCATGAAGGGCTGGACGTAGATTTTACACTTTTTGTCATTCGTTATCAAGCCATATGCATCTAGAACCCTGAAGGAACTCAACACCCTATTCAGATTTGAACTTGCATCACCTTGATCTGCAGTCACGAACGTTACGACTGATCTAATGACCTCCTGAAGGAATGTATTCGGTGCATGGATTCGTCACTAAGGAGTAACTCATGATGCACGAATAGTCCATAGTTTTGCTACAGACTGAATTCTCTCAGGGTTTGCATTTCAGACGGTTGCAGATACTCACTGTTGAAAAGTGCCAATAAAGACAAAACCGAAATCCAGGGTTTGTTACCAGTTATTATTTTCATTCCCTTGGTTTCCTAGTGGAACATAGGGCTTCAACAACACATCTAAACTTTGTCCTATTTTTTGCTGTTCTTTTCAGCCGGGTCCACGAATGACAAAAATCTCTCATTTCCTCTTCGCACAACCTCTTCCATGTCACCCTCGAACGACCCACTTGTCACTTCCTATTCGGATTCCACTGGAGGAATGGCCTGGCTTGCGGTGTTATTCAACGGCTTCCTCAACATATGCCCAAACCATCTCCATTTGCTTCTAAACATTTTTTGAACGATCGGCTCTTGGTCAGTTTGTTCATCACCACAGTTTCTTGTTGCTAGTTTCTCCCGACTGGCCATTCGATCTTTAGTATGTAGCAAATGAAGTAGACAGCTGTGGATAAAAGTCTGCAGTAACCTGTCGGAAATGTTTCCCGTTTTTCATCAGCCAATTTGCTGACCCGTATAGAAAAACTGACT
This sequence comes from Trichobilharzia szidati, assembly GCA_944472155.2. NCBI lineage: Eukaryota > Metazoa > Platyhelminthes > Trematoda > Strigeidida > Schistosomatidae > Trichobilharzia > Trichobilharzia szidati. Next base: position 5,364 of record CALYDE020000224.1, read on the forward strand.
GACTGACTTGACATTTGTGTTGAAAATCCGAATGTTGTTATTTATGCTGAAGTGGAGTGCAGAAGATTTCCAAACTTATTTCAAGTTGATGAAGACGTAACTTGCCTTTCCTATTTCGGCTGACTGGTTCTGATATCTTTATCAGTTCCACCATCTGTAGCTGAAACCGTGCTTCCTAACCGGATAAGGGTAGGAAGTAACCTCGTCCAAGTTCCTCTCGTTGATGGTGATTGGTTCTGTTTGTTGTTGTTCTTGGTTGGTTGGCTGATTATCTTCATCAACCCCGTCTTCTCTGTGTCCTGTCTTTGACACCCGTCACTTCAGCCAGTTTGATGGTTTTCGCCTGTCTGCAAGTCTTTGAGTTTGTCTATGCGAAATCCAGATCTTCTAGAGTCTTCTTATCTGTCAATAAAGCGTATTACTACTTCCTTCTTCCCAACGAACAGTCTGATGCATAATCCAGTCCATCACAATAAAGAATATCATTGATGGTAATAGGCAGCCAGCTTGTCTTACTCCTAAATTCACTTCAAACGCCTCTCTGAGTTTTCGGTTGTGGATCACCTGGCACGTGGCATTGTCATATAGCTGCTGAAAGAGGTTGAAAAAGACTTGAGGCACGCCGTATTGTTGAAACTACTTCTCGGTCAACGCCGTCTGTCGAAGGCCTTTTCGAATTTGATGAGGGAAGTTGAGGTAGAGGTTTGACTGCCATTCTATGCTTTTTTTGATGACGTTGAGTACAGCTGCAATTTGATCAGCACATAACTTACCATTCCTGAATCCATTTTTTCCGGTCTGGTGGAGTTCTGTATCCAGTGCATCTTTTATTCGCTCCAGGATGAGGCAACTTAGTACTGAACTTGGTGTGGAAAACAGCATGATTCCACGCCACTTCTTGAGGAGAAAGGTGTAAGTCACCCTTCTCTGACAGCTTAAAAAGGTAACCAGTGTTTTTTCCAGTCAGTAGGTACCTTTCCTTCTTTCCAAACCTTTTGCAATAATAGTATGAGTACATCTGCTGCAGTCTCTAGGTCTGTTTTCAATGCTTCGGGGAGAATCCCATCTAGATCTGCTGCCTTTCCGGCTTGATTTCAGCAGCTTGATCGCATTCAGGTTTTCTGCTTTCTCTGGAGTACTGGTGTCCACTGGCAGGCAGTCCTGTGCGTGCTGTTGCTGGTGTTTCTGGACGAACTACGGGTAATGGCTGATTCCAGAGTCCTTTGAAGTAATCAACCCATTGTTTTATTTGTTTCCCCCTCCTAGGTAATTAGGTTTCACCTGAGTTGGTGTCTTTCCGGATACAGACCTGGTTATCTGATATAATGTTCTGAGGTCTCTTTTACCTGCACCCTGCATGTTCTGCTTCAGTTGCCGGCCAGTGTGTCGTAGAATTGTTTTATGTCTTTCCTAGCACTCTTCTTCACTTCTTTATTCAGTGAAGTGTACAGAGAACTCAGCTTCTCCTCCTGTCATCCATTCTTGCATTGAGTCATCTTCTCTTTCACCATCCTTCTCTCCTCGACTAGCTTCCAGGTAGGTGTCCATTGAGATCCATTCCTTATCTGGTCTCTTCTTTCTTCTTGTTACCAATTGCTTTCAACTATTTAACATGTTCTTGATTCAACGCTGCTCAGTGGTTCAATGACATGATAAAACACACTGTCAAATTCATTTAAGGCGCTGAATGAAAGTCATACATGACTCCTTAATTCCTGATACTCTAATAACTGACAGCTGTGTGCTATCCTGATAATAAATTAACTTGTCCCGCTTCCTGGTCACTAATCAACATTGAAAGATTATTATTATTAATATAAAGACATATTAATACACTCACACTTACCTCAAGTTTTTTAATTGCAGAAAATGGCGTTGACAGAATGTGTGGTAGATTACGTAAATCGACATACTTGATTTTATCTGTCACTTCAAGATCATTCAATGGCCAACGTAGCTTCAACCTGAAATGTTACAAGTGAATGGGTTATTTCAATTGTTAATCTGAAAGCGTTTGATTAATTTTTAAGTTAGATCACGGATTCACATCATTTGTAAAGAGGACCGTAGGGAATCGAACCTGAGAAGTTGCGGTTACAAGGCGAGATCATTGACCATTATTCAGACACTGGAATGGAATTCAACGGCCCAATCTGCATTTTTTGATGTTCTCTGAAATCGTTTTCAGCTGACTCAGATGATTTTTGCACGAGCTTTCATTTCCTTCTCGACAAACAGCCTTCTCCATTTTATCTTCAGACACAAACTCAACTCGCCGTTTCTAATTCAGGTTCCATTAGAGGTTCATGTGAGTATTTCACTCAGCAGTTTTCTCTATGTATATTCAATCCGTCTCCATTTCTTTCGGCATATTTCTTAGACGATAGGTGTTTGGTCGGCTCGTTGCCCGCCAAATTATCATATTGTTTATTCTTTCAGGTGAGCCATCAGATTTTCAGTATTACTGAGCAAAGGTAGCTGTTGGTGAAATTCTGAAGGAAACTGTTGGCAATGTTCTTCATAACGCGTGTGTCGAGTCTGTGAGGTATATAGAATAACTGAATGATGAATTGATATTAGTGCTGAAAATGCAGTTCTTCTTTCTTGTAATGAGTACAGTAGACTCCGACAATGATTTAAGAGTGATGAAGATCTGTCTTGCGTCTCCGATCCTGCATGGTTTTGACATCCTCATCTGTGCTAATATAAATGAATGTGTGGGTTGAAGCTCATACATCAATGTTCCATTTGTGCATATTTGCAGGCCCTTGAAAACAAACATTTCACTAGGGGACGTTTGTACGGGATAGGAACAAAACTGGTAAAATGAAGATATTATTCAATCCATGTCTGTTTACGAAATGTAGACCGCTTGAATGTTCCATCGTCTCTCCAGGTCACTGAAATATCCATGAAACCGAGTTTGTTATTCGATTCGAGTTCGGAAGTCACCCGGATATTTGGATGAATATGATTAAATAGGGTAATAAAGTTTTCAATAGATTTACTATTATTACCAATAATGAGTGCATCATCTACAGAACGTTTATACAGCATAAATTCCCCCCCCCAGCATACCTTGCATTTGTTTCTCCAATTTCGACATGAAAATATCTGTTAACAGGGGCCCAAGAGGACCCCTCTCATCGCAACACCATCGACTTGTTTGTATGCCTTTTCTTGGAAGGTAAATCTGATGTTTTCAGTATATATTAAGATAATGTCTCTGATGTAAGTGATAGGAATAGGTGAGTTTATCTCATTACTTGTGATATAATCACAAATGAAATCAACAGTTTCATGAAGAGGAACACTGGCGAATAAGCATTCTGTGTCGATTGAGTACATAATTTTTTCTTTAATGTTCAAAGCCTAAGGCTTGAAGGTGTATGCTACACTCTGAACACAAATCAATAACAACAGCAACAACACTTTAATTTGGTGGGTGCTGACTAGCAGTGGAATCCAGGATGCGTATTTCGTCCTATTTGGGACTCATCCACCAAAACGTTTGAAACTAAGGTCACTGGGCTCGAGTCTCGGTGGGAACATCATCACTGACTGAGGAATGCAGGTACATCCAGCTGGCGGACGAGTTTCAAATATGACGAAATGCGCATCCTGGATTCCACCACTGCTAGTCACCATCCACCAATTAAATACAAATTAAATGCCCAGACATCGTTGAAGCATCTGCACAAGAAGCGAACAGACATGTCAACCTTAGACCAAGCACTTGGGTCCAATTAATCGACGGGAAAATCTAAAATCCAGGTAAAGCAACAACACCAGCAAAAGAAAAAACTCAAAAAATTCCAATTTAAAAAATTTAAACATACTTATCAGAATTTTCAGGTTTTGGCAGTGTGAATCGTATTAATTTCTTATTTTCTTGTCGTATTATAGCTTCACAGAATTCATTATCTTCTAATGGTGATGAGATGATTCGGCCATCGTCATTCGGAATGTATTCCACGTCATTTTTTAATTTTATCGTCAACCAAAGAATGCATCGTAAACTACCCATACTATTAGTGCTATTCAATGCAAATGTGTGCAAGGCAGCCTTGAAATACTCTATCATATTGATTTGACTATCATCATCTTTTGGCGGTTCTATAGAAGCGGGGAAATATTTACAAGAAAATATGTGCATGCATAAATACAAAAGGATAGACAGAGGTTACATTATAAAACTAAGCACAGCAATATGAAGGTTTTGGTTAAATAAAGCCTGACCTCTCATGCCGTTAGAGATGAACAAGAAAGCCCCAATCCATAAGCATTTGTTATGGAAACGTATACATCGGTAACGACAGAAGACAAGGGCCAGGAAACAGATCGTTTATTGAGGAAATCAACAGATATTTATTGCTTTTCATAGATATTATTATTCGTTATTAGTAGCAGAGAAACAGCGTCTTCTGATTGGTCGATTTCGCGCTGAAGGTTATTCTGTCATCTCTTTATGTCCGTTTCTTTGAAGGTCAGACGATATATCTGAGAATCGTATCCGCCCACGCAAAGTCTACTGTGATTGGTGGTTAACTTCCCCAAGATTAGGGTGTAACGACAGAAGGCAAGAGTCAGGCAACAGATCATTTATTAAGGAAATCAACGCATATTTATATATTTTTCATATACATTACTATGGATATTTAAGTAAACAAACACAGTCTTCCGATTGGTTGTTTCTCACGTAAAGTTAATCTTTCTATTTGTGACTGTTTCTTGAATGTCAAATCCTCTATATGTTAACTGCATCCGCCTACGCAAAGTCTTCTGTGGTCGGTTTTGGATCAATCTTTGTTCACATTTTCTCACGACAAATCTTGGGAACGTAAACACTGACATCAATTGCTGTCTACCAATTTTGGCTAGCAGATAGCTCTCACCACAACGTTTGAATGTAGACTGTAAAACTTCATCTGTTCCTTTCAACTTCATTTTATGCTTCTAGTACTCCCTCACAGTAATCTTTATTTCTACTTCTTTTTGTAACTTAATTCATTGTTCCATTGCTGCGCATAATTCTTACAAATTGTTGTCAGCAACATGCGTCATTCATTCCTGGCGTTCGAAAAAGAACACAGGGTCTCCAATTTTGAAATTTCAGGGTTGGACTGCTAGCTATATAGTCGAACTTACCCTTTTACCATCGGATAGGAAACTAGACGAGAATGAAGAGTGTGTTTTTCAGATATCTAACACAGACCTCCCAAGTCATTGGCAAGCATTCTGCCAGTGAACTGCAGACGCATCTAGTTATAGTATACCATCCTTAATTATTTCAGATTGATTTCAGTTAGTACGATGATTGTAAAACGGGTCACTTAATTTTATTCAGAGCCAGCCACAAAGTCTAAAGAGATCTCCAGAAATCGGTGTTATCGTATTGTTATTATTATTCCCTTGAGTTCAGGATGGAACGTTGGCCTTTAACAGCACATCTCTACTTTATTCTGTTCCCTGCAGCCCGCTTCAGATGGCACTACAGGTTCTTATAAGTTCTCGTCTTATCCTGACATCATCGCTTTTTCCCATTCAGATTCCACTCGAGGGTTTGACAGGGGTGTAATGTCATCCAGCCGCCTCCTCAGTGTGTGTCAGATCCATGTCCATTTTCTTCGGAACATTTGCTGAGCAATATATCCTTGAATTGTTCGTTCCCACAGTTTCGAGTTGCTAGTTCTTTCTGGCTGCCATCAGATCTTCAGTGTGGAGCCAGCGAAGTAGCTGTTGATGGAAGCGGATAGTAGCTTGTTATTATTATTATTGTTTCCCTTAATTCCACACGTCTCCATTGCGTTTGGTTCTCCGCCAACCTTTTCACCTGGCTCCACGTCTGCCTACATGCTTTCATCTCCTCTTCACATCACCTCCTCCATGTCACCCTCACACTGACGACCAGCTCGCCGATTTCAGTTCGGGTTCCACTCGAGCGACGGCCTGGCGTGTGAGGTCACTCACTTGATGGTTTGTTTTCTCAGAGTATGGCCGATTTACCTCCATTTCTTCCTGAATATTTCTTTCAGAATTTGTTCCTGATTGGTTGGTTCACTCCCAGAGATCCCTGCTGCTAATCTTTTCTGACCGGCCATCTCATCTTGAGTAGTATTGGGCAAAGACAGCTGTTGACGAAGGTCTGTAGTTTGTTCGAAGTGCCCCTTTCCAAAGCGTTTTCCCAAGGACTGTAATAATTCGCATCGCCACTGTGCTAATTTGTACTATGGTAATTTCGTCTCTGAAAGTATAGGTCTTAGGGGTGCTCCTGGTTTGTGTATATGCGTCGGTGGCATAGCGGTAGAATGCTCACCAACCACGTCTCATGTGGTCCGGAGTCCGATCCACAACCAACTGACGCACTCCTTCACCCCTCTAAGCTAGTAATAAGACTGATAAAGAGGGAAGGTTGGGCATAAGACTAGTAACCCCATCCCGTTAAAGTAAACCCCAATGCTACCGAAACTTCAAGCCTCTAGCTTGAAGCCATATGTTCCATTGGGAACGTAAAGGAACAAACCAACACTTGAATATCAATGAGATGCTCACTAGTGACTTGCCCTATTCAGGTAGGTAGTTACCTGGGGTTCTAGTGAGAAGTCGTGACCAGTAGGGTGCAGCAGGTCGGGTGTGAGGACAAATACTCGCCGAAGACATTGACTGGTGGTCGCGCTATGTCGTGAATTGGGAGAAGTTAGAATTCATGGGCAATTGGATCGGGTCCCAGTGGCTTAATGGTATGCAAGCTCGCCTTGTAACCAGAAGGTCCTGGGTTCGAATCCCAGTGGGTGCGTACTTTTGAAGAGTCACAAACTAGGACGAAACAGCTGTCCAGTACTCCCCAGTTGATTTTCCAATGGTTCTCTAACCAGTGTCAGCTCATGATGAAATCCTGTAACTAATCAACCAAATCCCTACAAACCAATACTTGAAACAGGTTTAGAAATCTTATGCACTGCACTCAATCAGCACATAGAACAAGATTTCGATTTTTAACACAAATGTGGAGTCAGTCAGTCATTTCTTCTCTATGAGTCTGGCGTCACAAAAAGGATTTCCAGCGAGTCAGATTTTTATCAACAGCCGGCTTCTTCACCGGCTCCATCCTGAAGATCAAATGACCAACCAGCCGGTGGGCCATAAAGAATTAGCAACAAGAAACTCTGACTGGGAACAAACCAACAGACGAGAGCCAACTGCTCAAAAAATATGATGGCGAAAATGCAGATGGATTAAGTATACGTTGAGGAGGCCGTTGAATGACATCCCGCTTAATGTAGGCCATTCACCACTCGAGTGGAATCCGAATGGGAAGTGATGAATGGGTCGTCAGTGTGATGGTGACATGGAGGAGATTGTGTAGGGATAAGGAGTAGGAGGTGATGAGGGATTCTGGTCAATCGTAGACCGAGCTGAAGGGGACAGCAGAGAATAGAAGAAGGCGGAGATGTGTTGTTGAAGCCCTACTTTCCACTTGGAATAATAATTATTATCAATAATATTTAGTTAGAAATTTCTGATTTCTCATCAGTCTTATTTGTCCCAATATAATTATAATAGTATGTATATATCCCTGCATGTAGAGTATCCATCTGAATATTCCTACCGAAATTTGATGAACTCATTGAATCCTTCTTCATCAACTTTTGTTGCTTGTTTTAAATTTGTATGGCGAGATAAATTGATATATTTAAAGTTATCTTTCCAAGGTATAAACACCTTACATGAATTCAAAATGATCCTTTTGGTAACCAAATTACAAACGTGACTGACTAAATTAAGTCAGCTTCAAAACTAAGGTGACTATTCGCACGTCACTAGCCAATAACCCACAGTGGTCAATCCATATAACTAGTGACAATCCTTCAGAAGGCCATTCATGAGCCAGAATAGCCTACAAGGTGGCGTCTTTGACTGCATCACTCCTTTGACGCAGTTTCGGATAAACAGAGGGTTATATTTCCTTTGGTATTATAGATATATCCTGGTGGTGAGTGCCAGTAAGCATGAGAGCCATGTCCATGGTTTTCTGTCGACTGCTTCCTCCAACAAGCTAACACACACATTTGAATCTCACAGTGTCGATTAGTTGCGTAGTTTTGTAACTATATCGCAGACCCGACAGATAGAATAAACTAATCAGGAATGAGACACACGACATTGCTTGCTCTCTATTGACTAATCAATGTATATATCTTTTGTATTTTCTTTCTAATAAACCTCAACAGCCATACAATTTTTGACCAATTATCTTTTTACAAATGAAGTGATTTTTGACACTGTAAGAAGACTCAGACCTATAATTCTGTGTCTATTAATAGTTTATATCCCTCTTCAGACAGGGGATCACTGAACAACCCTTAATCATCACGATCCCAGACTATTTAGCAGCGTGTACCCAATGATCGCAAAAAAGTTGTTTGTCTTTTACTTAACCTTACAGGGCGAGAAACACGCCTAATTGTACGGCCTATGTAAACTGCCTAATTTCCCCTCTTCCATGTGTATCTACCAATTTAACTGCTCCTGTGGAGCTAGTTAGTTACATAGGCTGTACAATTAAGCGTGTTTCTCTTCGAATTTCCGAACATCACCTTGCGTGATGGTTAATTAAGGGAACAACAAAATCCATTCACATAGCTCCATTCTATCTCATTGTGTGGGTATAGAACAATGCGGCTTTCAGAGTTATTTACCATATACCAACAAATCTCAGTTTTGCCTTAAGAGTTCGATTACTAAACATTGCTGAGGCTGTTGAGATCCACATTAAGAAGCCTAATTTATGTATCCAAAAGAAGAAGTTGGTTCAGACATTATCCTTACCTTGGCAATCCAGGCTTGAGTGATCCTGAATTTTTGTGGAATTTTCCTAATTTTAGTTGTTATTCTATTTGCCACTATATCTTTACTATTATTATTATAATTTAAGCATCTTTAATGAACTGTAATTCCATCGTGATCTTACCTTACAAATCGATATTATTTAAAAAACACTAACATTGTTATTGACTACTAATATTCTAGAATATTCTATGTATATAAACATGTATATATATATATATATAATTGTAGAGCCATAAGAGGAATTTATCGAAAAGGATATTCTGTGCTCAATTATTTCGTGTTTTATGGATGTCTGAAAGAACATATTCACTATATTGACATCTCCATCACTCTAAAATCAATGTGAAAATCTTCCGCATTCACCATAAACAAAAACAATTCGGATTTTCAACACCAATGTTAAGTCAGTCAGTTCCTCTATGTTGTGTCAGAGAATTGGCGCGCCTGTCACGAAAAGCATTTCTAACAGGCTACTGCAGATCTTTATCAACAGCTGCCTTCTCTGGCTGACTGCTGAATATCAGATAACCAGCTAGAAAGAATTAGCAAAAAGGAACTCTAAGAACGAATCCGTCAAGAACTTATCGCCCAGAAAGTATTCCGAAAAAAATGGAGATGTATCGGAGAACGTTGGATGATATCGCAAGCCAGGCCCCCAGGGAATAGATCATGTGAGGAAGGGATGTGAACTTGTAGGCAATCGCGGGTTAACTGAGAATAGGGAGAATTCGAGATGTGCTATAGAAGCCCTGTGTTTCACTAGGAACCCAATGGAGTAATAAAATAAAAGCAGTTACACTAGTGAATAGTTGACCTTTCGTTCATTAGTTATTTACAGTCAAACACATGCATATTGTCGCTATTATTATCACTATTATTATTCATCTCTGGGATTACGAATGAAGCATACACCTTCAGCAGTACATCTTCATTTCATCCTGGCTGATTTGACTTTGGTGTTGAGAATTTCAGTCTTATTACTTTTGCTATGTGTTGTAGATTTTCGTAATTAATTAGGAATGACGAACACCCTTTTGTCCTGCTCTCTTAATCCTATCTGACTTTGACATCCTACTAATTGTCTCCGCCTGTAGGTGAAATGATGTCCTCTATGTCTAGAAAGTGAAAGAAACAACTGATAGAATTAAGTCTGCATCAAACAAAGGACTAGAAGCACGACACTGGTCACTCACTATCTGGTGTCTAGTCAAAGTATCCATCAAATTCCTTCAGGAGGTCAATAACGAACCTGAATAGCTCACTGTGTTAACTCCTCTGAATATAACACTGGGGTAACCCGGATGAACCTGACTCTCAGAAGGGACATGAGTTCCATGAAGATTGCGAATTCTCCTTGCCGACTGGAGAAGTCCATCAATCATGGTACTTAGGACCAATTCTTCCTGCCAACTATTTCAATCTGTCTAACATAAGTACTTAATTATAAAGCATTCTTGTATGACGTCAGCCATTCATTAAAAGTACCAGAGAGCTTTTTTTCAGCATCATGAATTAGCAGTTGTTTGGAAGCAGGGGTCATTGTGACAGGTATAATTGTGAGATCTTTTATTGATTGGACACTAGTCAGTAACAAGTGCACTATGTATGTCTAGTCCTATCTTTGGTGTAGACTGAATTCTATCAGTCAAGTTTCCAATATGGCCACCATGCTAGGTGACTGTCCGTCATGGTGCACTGTGAATTGTTGGTACTAGATAGTTGGAGGCAAGGTTGCATATACGCCTTGCTGATGAGTGCCAAATAGCATGAAACCTAGTTTCAAGACTTCCTGCCAATTGCCTCCAATCATCTCATAACTGTGAGATCTGTCTGTGTTCAAGTGTACCGAAAAGCTGTCTCGCCCTTATTTGATACTCTTAACCAATGTGTGGTCATTATCTCATCGAGGATCAGTTACAATTCATCCTATGGGACAGAACACCATAAAGGAATGAATGTTAAATTCTATCGACCCGCGATATATAGCTCCAATGTTAGCTAATGTTATCGGTGAGAATCTGTCCTCAAGTCTAACTTATTGGATCACACACTGGTGACGACTTCTCGCTAGAACTCCAGGAACTTGTAGTGAGTTATCAATGTGTACTAGACACTGACAAACAAACTTTCTCGAGAATTAGTACTTATTTTTTAAATTTCGTTCTTTAACGTTTCGATCGGAACATACGGCTTCAAACTGAAGCTTTGAAGTTTCGGTAGCAGTGATATTTATTTTTACGAGATGACGGTCTCTAGCCTTATGCTGAACCTTTCCTCCTTACCGGGCTTACCACCGCCGAAGCCAGGTTAAGGAGTACATTGGCTCGGGATCGAACCCCAGACGAGTACTATGCCACTGGACCACCGACACAGAGGCGGAGTAAATCAAACTTCTGTATTTCGAAAAGGGACAAATATGAAGTAAACAGACAAGGAGAATGATGTATCAGGAAGGAGAGAATGATTCGAAGAAGACTAGTATAAAATGCCAAGAACACATCAATTCAATTGAGAAGTACTTCCAAGCCTAATTATGCCTTCTTAAAATTTTGACGATACATTCATCTATCTGAATATCTCAGTCCAAACAACAATCACTACAAATATTTCACAAAACAAAATTAACCTACTACTTGCTGAAATAGTAGATAATATAATATTTTGTAGTAATGTAATTAGAGGTCATTGATAAACCAAGGAGCACTGGACGGTTGTTTCTTCCTACCTTAGGACTCTTCATCAGTACTAAGTGTTGTAAATTAATCTGATACCTGATATTAGATAGTTGGCGGCAATCGGCAGCAAGGCGTATCTGCAACCTTGAAGGAACTCGTGTCCCTTCTGAGATTCGAACCCGCATCACCCAGTGCTGCGTGCAGTCAGAGACGTCACTGCTGAGCTATTCGGTCTCGCGATTGACCTCCAACTATCTAATATCATCAAATCAATGTGCAGCCTGATGGCGAACTACCTAGAGAATGGTGGCCACATTGCAAACCTGACTGACTGATAGAATTCAATCTGCACCAAAGAAAGGACTAGACACGTCACACTAGTTACTAGTGTCCAATAAAAATAGTCTGATGCCTACTGGCAGTTGGCTACAGGACGAAGTTTATTTATTTATTTATTTAAACGCATTAAAACTTGGTACAATATGGCACCAAGAAGGATGCGCCACACAATAATAATAAAACAACATAGATGAAAAAAAAGGAAGGCAGGAAAAGAAAAAAATATATATAAGTAGAGAACGAATAATGAACTTCATCTGGAAGGAAAACACTCATTCTTGACAGGTTCAAACAGTGTTCGTTAACTATCATCGGGAATGGAAGAAAGAAGGAAATCGCAACACATTCGCCATTGATTACGATTCTTGGCCATATCCGATAACGTTTCGAGCCATCGATTTGAGCTATCTCTCAGACCCCAACCAGGGAGTCGTGACACACCAACCGATGCTAATCTAGCACAAATATCCTTCATCCCACGACGCCACGTCATGGGCTGACCACCTCTCCGCCTTTTCCAACCAGTCCCAGCGCTAGCGAACAGAGACCTGTACGGAAGCCTCTGGGGTGACATTCGCAGCACATGTCCAAGCCACCGGAGCCGGCGTTTCCAGATGACGACATTCAATGAATGGTGATCTCCACTGTGTTCAAACACACGCCGCCGAACCTCGGAATTACTCACGCGATGATGCCATCGAACGCAAGCAATCCTGCGGAGACAGCGCTGATCGAACACGCAGAGTCGCCGCACATCCTCAGCTCGGAGAGGTCAGGTTTCACAGGCGTAGAGCAGCGCAGCCCGCACCGAAGCATTGTATACCCGACCTTTGACAGCCAGGCTAACGTCGCGACGGCGCCAGAGGTGGCTCAAGTTGATGTATGCCACCCTAGATTTCATCATACGGTTGGAAATCTCATCCGTCACCCCTCCGCCAGCACTCACACAACTACGCAGATACACAAACTTATCAACAACTTCAAGTGGTTCACCCGCAAGAGTGAGTGCAGGTACAGGCTCCTGCCAATCTTGTAACAGTACTTTGCACTTAGACGGCGCAAAGCACATACCATACTTACAGACACTGATCGCCAACTGATTAAGTGCGATTTGGGCAGCCTGCATGCTATCGCACAGTAAGACGATATCGTCTGCATACTCGAGGTCGAAAAGTCTATCTCCAGGTAGCAGATCTACACCACCTTCACGCACCTCCTTCAGAGCTGACTCCAGAATGTCATCGATGGCAAAGTTAAAGAGAAATGGTGAGATTGGGCAACCCTGTCTAACCCCACTGTTGGTTGGGAACAGTGGTGATAGTTGGTTGTATGCCCTCACTCTACCTGAGGTGTTTCTGTATAGGGCTTTCAAGATGTTAACAAATTTCTCAGGTACACCTCTCTCTAACAGACAGTTCCAGAGCACAGTTCTGTCCAACGAATCGAAGGCAGCCCTAATATCAAGAAACACAACGATCGTTGGCCTGCAATACGTGTGGCGGTGTTCCAACAACTGACGAAGGGTGAACACATGATCAATGCATCCACGACCTGAACGAAACCCAGCCTGCTCTTCGCGAATCAATCCTTCGCGTATTTTGCACAGTCTGCGAAGCATGACAGCAGCCAATATTTTAGACGCAACTGGTAACAGACTGATACCCCTATAGTTGTCACAGGAATTACGTCGACCCTTTTTAAAGATGGGGACGATAATGGCTTCGTTCCACATTGATGGTACGCTCTCTGTCTCCCACACCCTCCTGAACAACCCAGTTAGAGCCATTATGAGAGTCTCGCTACCCTCTTTAAAAAGAGCCGGGGGTAAATTGTCTGGGCCGGGCGCCTTATGGCGTTTCAGAACTTGGAGTTCCTTACGGACCTCCGCTTCGGTGGGTGGGTCGGTACTAACCGACCAAGGAGCACTCGGGCTAATGATAGTAGACAATGAAGCTGGTGGCCAGCTGAACTGCTTCCCGAAGTGCTCTGCCCAGCGTTCCAGGCGTCTCTTCAGGCTGGTAATTGGAGTGCCATCTGCCTCACAGACCGTCTCGCTGACACCTTGTTTCTTGCTGCCGGTGGCTCGTATGAGTTCGAACAGCTTCCGACTGTTGCCAGATGCAGCAGCTGACTCCATCTCATACGCACGTTCTGACCACCAGGCTTCGCGGTCCTTACGTAAACACTGTGTAATCTTGCGTGTGAGCGCCTTTCGCTGATTGTTGTATTCACTGCCAGCCGGAATGGACCGGCGTTCATCCATGAGTTGCAAGGAACTCGCAGAAACCCAGAGGTTGTTAGCGGAGCATTCTTTCAAGCCGCAAGCAGCTACACTCGCCTTTTGCATGGCACCTTGCACATGAAGCCAGTGTTCATCTATACTACTTGGGGGATTGCTGGCAAGCATTGTTTTCAACTCGTTCTGATATTTCAAAGAAGTAGCAGGTGCTACTAGTTTGCTCACATCAACGCTTAGACGACGGTTTTTACGAACCCCACCAAATCGCAAGACGAACTTGGCACACACTAACGCATGATCGGAGTCCAGGCATGTGCTCCAGAAGGAGCGACAGTCTTGTATGCATCCTCGCCACAGGACGAAGTTAGTTGCCTAGAGTTCTAGTAAGAAGCCGAGTGTGACAACAAACACTCACCGATGAAAGAATAAAACTTGGGCACTGTGGTAGAGTGTAATTCCATTATGGGTAAATTTTATTTTGATAAAGTCTCACAGTGTTATACAGTAATATTTACTGATGACGTTTCGAGCACAATTTATTGCTCATAATCATATCAAGGTGATATGATATGATTATGAGCAATAAATTGTGCTCGAAACGTCATCAGTAAATATTACTGTATAACACTGTGGGAATTTATCAAAATAAAATTTACCCATAATGGAACTCACCGATGAAATTGGCTAGCTGGCATTCACGCTATAATCGCAAATTTAAAGAAGAATTTATAATTCACAGATCAATGAATTTCGCCTCAACTCTGTCTGTATAGTCAGAGAACTAGGCCTTGTAACCTGAAAGTCCCCGATTCGATCTCTGGTGAGGTCATGAATAGCTACTACTGAAGAGTCCCGAATTAGGACGAAACACTTGTTCAGTCGTCTCTGGTTTTCACTGCCCGTCACCCATCCCCCTTCCGCCAATCAAAGGACATCACCCAGTGGAACAAATTAAATGTCTACAGACTAACTCATGACAGTGAGGAACACTCATAAGGATAATAAGTTATATATTGTTTATCCTACGGTTGGTCTTCAACAATCATACGTATTTAATTGTATGCATTGACATACAACATATATATATAATATATGTACATTTAACCAGAGAAAAAAATAATAAGAATGAACAAAATATCATCCATCACCAATAGTACAGCTATAAACTGCTGTTAAATACACAGTAAAGTTTAGAAAGCAAAAACAATTCAGTGGAAAGATTGTTAGACTGTCGTTAGGTGTAGTTCACAACACACTACTAAATGTGAATTATATGCACTACTCATGTTAAGAAAAAGTTACCATGCATACCACCTGAATTTCACATTATAAATGCAGGCAAATAGAGAGAGGAAGTTTAGAAGAACACAAACCAAGCTGTATAATGTGAAAAATAGAAAAAGAAAACACTACGATTGAATAAAAACAAAGTGCTTGACAAGAAAATGTGAATGCACCAAAATAGCATATGTGCAAACATGCAAATACTTGCTGTAGCTATGGTGAATATAATATTACTAGTGAGGATAATAATAATAAACATGCCTTGAGGAAGTAGGTCATTCGTTGGTGGCGCGGTTGGAGTCAAGCTAGCTTCATTTTCGTTAATCTAAAATATTCAGGAAATCAAAAATATGAAATGAAATCAACAAAAAGGATGAACAGGGATATATGTGGACCTAATTTTCTCTCACCCTACTTATGACCTTGAAATCCTATTGGTTGTTAATTGTTTTAATTTATCAATGTAATGAGTGTATCTCAAGGTTATTTAAAACCTCGACTAGTTAACTGGCTCGCCAGCTACTGAAGTCCGGGAATGCTGCAGGACCAGACGGAATTTCTCCCGAAGCACTAAAGACGACCCCAAAAATAACGGAAGATGTTCTCACTACATTACTGAAAAATATCTGGAATGAAGGAAAGGTGTGAACTGATCAAAAGAAGGACTACATCATCAAACTGCCAAAGAAGGGCGACTTAGGCTTCACTCTGCAAGAACTGGCATGGAATAATGCTCTTGTCCACACCAAGTAAAATACTAAGTTGTATCATCCTGGAGAGAATAAAAGATGCACTGGATGCAGAACTCCACCAGCCCGGAACAAGCTGGATTGAGGAAAGGCAAATCATGTGCTGATCAAATTGCAGCTCTACGCATCGTCATCGAACAAAGCATAGAATGACAGTCAAACCTCTACCTCAACTTTAATCGAATTTGAAAAGGCCTTCGATAGACAGCGTTGACCAAGAAGTAATTTGAAAACTACTTCGAGGCTATGGAGTGCCTCAAGTCATCAAGCCCATTCAACAGTTGGCTATATGACAGTGCCACGTGTCAGGTGATCCACAACAGAAAACTCAGCGAGGCGTTCGAATTGCATACAGGTGTGAGACAAGGCTGGCTGCCTATTATCTCCTCTGATATTCTTAATTGTGGTGGACTGCATTATGCATCAGACTCTGCATGGGGAGCGAGAAGACGCTGGATAGACCAATAAGAAGACTCCAGAAAATCTGGATTTCTCAATTAGATGATATATGTCTAATGTCACACAAACTCGAAGACTTCCAAGCGAAATCCCACAAAATGGCTAGAAAGGCAGCGAGAACACGACAGCAGGTG
>CALYDE020000226.1:0-22545 GCA_944472155.2 Trichobilharzia szidati
CACAGATAATTTCAGGACTAATGAATATCTCCTTCATGTTCATTACGTTTCTATTTTAGTTTTTCATAGAATAGTTCATGTTCATTGACTTGATTTTGAATATAATCTATTCACTATGCAGAGTTAGTTTTTTATCTCATAACACTCGTAACACTTTAGACACCTTGTAAATCGCAACGCCTTATTTCACGACTACGCTCTGACAATATGCTTGCTAATGGAGAAAAGTTTGTTAGAATTGTACACTTCTTCTTTTTAGTAAAGAATTCAGGTTGTATGCAGCTGACGAGAACCGACAAAATAAAATGGATCCAGATTATTCTGCGCCAATGCTTCTTCTTTCTTTGTTCAAATTTATAAAAAGGGAATCATTGTATGAAACTTCGTAATTGTTATCCATTTTTCTCCTAGACTATTTATTTTATTTTTTATTTTCGTTTACAGCTTGATTCCACACAGTACTTTTGGTAGAAGTATGGAATTTTCAGCATGGATATCGGTAGCCCAAATTTTACAGGCCGACCATAGATATCGGGTGTGCGTCGGCAGGTAATAGTCCTAACATTTGCGTATCAAATGTCGATTCAATCCTTATTATTTGTCTCTGTTCCTGTTCCTGTGGCATTGATAGTATGTTGTTTTATGTTGTAACTTTGTCTGAGTGAATGAAGTTCATGTAGCCCCTCTATATGAAGCCCAACTGCACGCTTATAAAGCTAATTCAATGTACGCATGTTATACACTTACAGAAACTAATTTTACATTTGCTTGTGGAATATTCGCCATTGTATTGTTGAACATTACTTTTCTTTGTTACGCAGTTATAGACTTTCCGTTTGTTTTAACGTTTTTCGAAATTCGATTCCGTTAACTATACATCTTTTCAAGTTTTCACTTGAGCTTCTTAATACAACATTGCTCATCTTTGACCGTGTACAACGTTAGCATATCGTAGAAGGTGAAAACGTTGAAACACAATAATATTTTACCCGTAATCATCGTTAGTACGCCACAGTCATTCTGATCTTGAACAGTCTGAGCAAATTTTCAGTCCCTGACTCTTGCTGGCAGAGTTTACGCGCCCATCTTGTTGGTAATATTCTACTTGATTCTCAGGGTACTTCTTACACTACAGTACATAGTACCTGTCTAGTACCTGTTCTTTTACCTCTAAAGATGCTTAATAGTAGTGTCAAGGTAATTTTTAGTTTTCGGTGTTATTGCTGAATAGAACTACACATAGATTCTAGTCACTAACAATCATCCCTTTGATTGTTGCCTTTGGAGGCTTTTTGTAACTCTGTGCTTCTCAAGAAATTTTCAGACACCTACACAACAAGATGCCAAGATCGGTTCTCTGAGCTTAGACCACAACGGGTTGGTTTTGGTCACTAATCATGGTGTATCTTGAAGTACATTATGATTATCAGTATTATTCCCTTGGGTTCCGAGTGGAACACAGGGCTTCAACAACATATTTCCACTTTGTTCTATTTTCTGCTGTCCTCTTCAGCTGGCTAGCTCCACGATTGCCCATAATTTCTCATCTCTTCCTCACACGATCTCCTCCATGTCACCCTCACACCGACGATCAACTCGTCACTTCCCATTGGGATTCCACTCAAGCAATGGCCTGCATTGAGCGCGATGTCATTCGACGGTTTTCTCAATGTATCCCCGATCCATCCTCATTTTCTCCTACATATTTGTTGAGCTACTGGTTCTTGGTTGGTTTGTCCCCAGCCAGCCAGAGTTTCTCATTACTACTGATGAAAGTATAACCTCACCTAGATTACTAGGTTACTAGTATTCTAGCCGGTCCCAAGCCCGGATAAAGAGGAAGGGTTGCGGCGTGGTGCTAGCAACTTCACCCCCAAAACTTAACCAAATTCCTACTAAAACTTCAACGCACAAATATATTCAAAATTCTAAAAATACAAACAATAACCTTATTTTTCGCTGGAATCGGGGAAGTGAAATGACGCAGGCTGGTGAAAGCCTTCGGGAAGCCAGGCAGCCGATGTGCCTTCTTTCGATGAAAGCAAAAATAAGGATGGGGACGTGCGTCGGTAGCACACTGGTTAGGACTCCCGCCGACCATGCATATGGTCCGGGGTTCGATTACCTGCCGACGCACACCCGATATCTATGGTCGGCCTGCAAAATTTGGGCTACCGATATCCATGCTGAAAATTCCATACTTCTACCAAAAGTACTGTGTGGAATCAAGCTGTAAACAAAACAAAATATTCGTACAATGTTAGAAACTGGAAAGGCTGCTCAGGTAGCCACAGAAATGAGGAAATATAAAGTAGAAGTGTTGGGAATCTGCGAGAACAGATGGAACGGATGCGGAAGGTGCCAACTACCAACTGGAGAGACAATAATCTACTCCGGTCACCCAGAGGACAACCACGAGCACACCGAGGGAGTAGCCACCATGATGTCACCAACAGCGGCTAAAGCTCTCATGCAGTGGGAACCAATCTCCTCCAGGATAATGACAGCCAGGTTCAACTCAAAAGGAAGGAAGGTTACAATCATTCAGTGCTACGCGCCTACAAACGCCTCAGAACAAGAGCAGAAGGAGGATTTCTACAGTCAACAACAAACAGTAATGGACAACGTCCCAAAGAGCGATATCAAAATCCTGATGGGTGACATGAATGCGAAACTGGGAGGAGACAATACAGGAAGAGAACTCACCATGGGTCGTGAGGCCCTCAGTGAAATGAACGAAAATGGTGAACTCTTCTCAGACTTCTGCGCCTTCAATGATTTGGTGATTGCTGGCAGTGTGTTCAAACACAGGGATATACACAAGGCAACATGGATTTCACCAGATGGACACACCAAAAACCAGATAGACTTCATTTCAATCTCAAGGAAGTGGAGACGGAGCTTACTGGACACAAGATCGAGGAGAGGAGCAGATGTGGGTTCAGACCACTATCTAGTACAAGGGACTTTCAAGGTGAAGCTGAAAGCCTCGAGGATACCTGGGGATAGGCCACAATGCAAGTTCAACACGCAAAAACTGAAAGACACAACCACAAAGGACACTTTCACTGCAACTGTCAGAGCAAAGCAGGAAACACTACGTGGCACCACTGAGGAATCATCCGTGGAAGACCATTGGAACTCTCTGAAGGTGATTTTCAATGAAACGTGTTCAACAGTTTTAGGAAGAAAGGAGAAGCAAGACAAGGAATGGCTCTCAACAGACACTTGGAAACTAATAGAGGAGAGGAGAATGGTGAAAGAGAAAACGGTTCAATGCAAAGATGGACGAGAGAAAGAGACGCTGAGCTCAACTTACACAGCACTGGACAAAGAAGTGAAGAAGAGTATCAGGAAAGACAAAAGACAATTCTACGACAACCTGGCTATTGAAGCTGAGTAGGCAGCAGGCAAAAGGGACCTGAGGACACTATATCAGATAACTAAGTCTCTATCTGGGAAGAGATCAACACAAGTGAAACCTATAAAAGACAGACAAATGAACCCAATCATCAAGGAAGAAAGACAGATTAAACAATGGGCGGACCACTTCAAAGGACTCTTGAACCGATCACCACCTGCAACCCGTCCAGAAATACCAACAACAGCACGTAAACAACTGCAAGTTGACACCAATCCTCCAACGAAAGCTGAAGTCTTGAATGCAATCAAGCTTCTGAAAGCTGAAAAAGCAGCTGGACCAGATGGAATACCCCCTGAAGCACTGAAAGCGGACCCAGAAACGACAGCAGATATGCTGACTCCATTGTTAATAATAATAATAATTTGCTTTATTCCAAAACAGTACATGTGATACAGAATGGAATTCTCAGCATTTTTACTACAGTATTGCATCCAGTTAGTACATTATCAATAAATAAAATTCTACATAGATTAAGGAAATCTCAGTTCATTATTACAACAATACATTGGCATGTCGGTAGCAAAGGTAAAGCTGAAACAGTGTTTGGAGGTGTTAGAAAAGTGGGGGCTGTCTTATTAACTGGCGTAAGCGAGAGAAAGAAACAATGCAGCACATAACGGAAAAAGAAGAGAGAGAAAAGGAAAAGAGAGAAAGAAAATGTTGTACCTATTGATGATATGAGTTGGAAAGACGAGTTCCAGTTGTGCTACTGACTAATTAATGAATTATAGGTGTCACGCCTAATGCTTTCTTTATCACACAGAACATGAGCTAAGTAGGGTGTGGTTGAGTTTTTGTACTTTGTGGTGCGAGCATATAGTTTTCTATATTGGCTTCTGGTTTTGCTTGATGAGATGCAAGGGGAGAGTTGTGAGTGAAGAGGGTGGTGTGAGTTAGATAAAATGGACTTGGCCCATTTTTCACATGAGTCCATGTGTCTGTCGACCAGAATATTATTACTGCAAAAGATCTGGAAAGAGGGAAAAGTGCCTACTGACTGGAGGAAAGGTTACCTTGTGAAACTACCAAAGAAGGGTGACCTGGGACTCTGCAAGAACTGGTGAGGAATCATGCTCCTGTCGACGCCAAGTAAAATCCTGAGTCGCATCATCCTGGAGAGAATCAAGGACGCACTGGATACAGAACTCCGACCAGAACAAGCTGGATTCAGGAAAGGCAAATCATGTTCTGACCAAATTGCAACTCTACGCATCATCATCATCGAGCAAAGCATGGAATGGCAATCAAATCTCTACCTCAACTTCATAGACTTTGAGATGGCCTTCGACAACGTTGACCGTAAAGTAATTTGGAAACTACTCAAGTACTACGGCGTACCCCAAATATTCATCAACCTTATTCAACAGCTGTACGACAACGGCACATGTCAAGTGATCCACAACGGAAAACTCAGCGAGGCTTTTGGAGTAAACACAGGAGTCAGACAAGCGTGCTTATTATCACCAATGATATTCCTAATTGTGGTGGACTGGATTATGCGTCAGACAGTGGGAAACGAGAAGACAGGGATATCCTGGACCGACATGAAGGATCTAGAAGACCTGGATTTCGCGCGTGGATGATTTATGTTTGATGTCACACAAAATAGAAGACTTACAAGCGAAAACCGACAAACTGGTCGAAGAAGCAGCCAGAGAAGACAGGACTCTAGGTGAACATATACAAGACAGAGGTTACGAAAATAACCAACCAACAACAACAACAACAATAGCAACATCCAGCGCCAATCACCATCAACGGGAGGGATTTGAGAGAGGTTACTTCATTCACTTATCTAGGGAGCATTGTCTCAACTACGGGAGGAACAGACGAGAATCGGGAAGGCGAGAAACACATTCATCAACCTGAAACCAATCTGGAAATCTTCGTCACTCAGCTTGCATCAACAACAAAATTCGGATTTTCAATACAAACGTCAAGTCAGTCAGTTCTTCTATACGGATCAGAAACTTGGCGGGTCACAAAGAATATTTCCAACAGCCTGTTACAGACCTTTATCAAGAATAACCGTCTTCGCTGTATGCTGAAGATCAAATGGCCGCCGGAAAGAATCACAAACAAGAAACTATAGGAACAAACAAAACAACAAACAAACCAATCGCTCAACAAATATGCAGGAGATAGTGGAGATGGATTGGACACTCGCTGAGGAGACCGCTGGGTGACATCGCGCGTCAGGCCAGTGCTCGAGTGGAACCCGAAAGGGAAGCGGCGAGTGGGACGTCCAAGGGTGACATGGAGGAGATCGTGTGATGAGGAACTGAAACAGTATGGATTAACATGGATGCAAGTGAAAAGTACAGCAGAAGACAGAAGCAAGTGGAGGCGTGCAGTTGAAGTCCTATGTTCCACTAGGAACCCAAGGGAACAATAATAATAATAATTGATGAAAGTTTGCAACCTGTTGGAAATCGTTTTAGTGACACACAAAGTTTCTGACCCGTATAGAAGCACCGACTTAACACTGGTGCTGAAAATCAGAATGTTGTTCCTTATGCTGAGTGCAGAAGATTTCCAAACTGGTTTCAGACTGATGAAGGCATATCTTGCGTTTCCGATTCTGGCTGGCTGGCATTGACATCTTCATCCGTTCCGCCTGTAGTTGAAACATAGTTAAATTCGAAGTAAATTAGATGAAGCTAAAGAACAGAGATCTAGACGAACGAACGCCCAACTCAATGAATCCTTATGTAACCAATCACAGTTTGCGAAAGTAATTACTCACTTATAAAAAAGAGATCAACCTCATTTTTCTTAATGCATTCAGACTGGAATATTCTCATCGGCCGCTATACTTCAACAATGCCTAAAGAATTATTAGAAAGTGGTTTTTTTATTTCTTTACGTCCCCAGTAGATTAGTGAGGTAAAGAAGCTCGTCACTGGTCGGGGATCCAACCGCCGACCACAAACATGGTCGATGAGCATTCCACCGTTGTGCCACCGACGCACAAGAAGGTGGTCACTCAAATAAATATTATTTTTCATATCTGTATATATTATGTCTAAATTCTAGTTCACCTTTCTTTCACACTTATGTGTTTTGAAATACCTCTGTGTAAAAATTAATCCCCCAATAATGCCTTACACTACACACCTACTCATTTGTTAAGTAAACGCATGTGAATCATGTACTGAACTGTCACGTGATCTCCATACATAGGTTTTATTTTTTATTTTTATTTTGGTTTACAGCTTGATTCCACACCGTATTTTCAGTACAAGTGTGGAATTTTCAGCATGGATATCGGTAGCCCAAATTCAGGCCGACCATAGATATCGGGTGTCCGCCGGTAGGGGATCGAACCCCGGACCATGTGCATGGTCGGCGAGAGTCCTAACCACCGTGCCACCGACGCTCGTCCAAATTTACGTGAAATAACAGCCCACAATTATAATCGAGTTGTTATTATCTTTCATATTTAATGACTTCAAACACACAATAACTGAAAAAATGAGTTGTGAATAAATGCAAAGCCAATAATTGTAGGTACTTAACATTCTATACGCTATATGCTACTCATTTCTTCGTATGAGTAGTTGCATTCCATTCACATCAAAATTCTGTGGTGCTTGCTAGTCAGAATTAATTTACAGAAACTGTGAACCTGACTGAACCAATAACAAGTCCAGCGAAGATGGCTATCTTTTCGGCGATTTCATTTTCAAAAGTAGCTGTACAATCGCATTGAAATACATAATTTTACATAGATACAATTATTTGTTTTACTTGATTCCACATAATGATGAAGGCGAATAAAAGGTAACAATTATTTTCAACTAGATGTGGTTTGCGAGGAAAGGCTTAGAAACAAAAATTACACAGGATTATAACGAATTACGGGTGTATAGAAAATGAGTATGGAAACAATTGGAAATAATAAAATTTCAACATGAAATGGAAGTTAGGAGGTGTGAATATAGATTACAAAAGTCTTAGAAAAAAAAAATTAAACAGGATTAGGATATAACTGTAAAATAGTTATTTTAAACAAATTATAAATGCGAGCAGGAAAAGCACGGAGACAAACTTAAGATAACTGTTCTTATAACTGAAAAAGTGGGATGAATTGGGCTGAATCGCGCATTCTTCTCTTTTTGGTTTAGATCTCATGTTCTTTTCGGCAAACCGTGTCAGGTAACTTTTTTGAGCCAGGATATTTTTGAGGAATAGGAGCACCTCTTCCACGCAACCGCCGCTGCAGATTTTTCTGATGTGATGTGTTGGTGCCATGATGAGAGCTCGTTTTCGGCTGAAAGGTTTCCAACTATAGAAATGCGTTCGTTGGCTATTCCACGTCGGTTTTCTGTGGATGGATCTCTTCAGGGTTCCGTCATCTCCTCTCGTTAATTCCACATCCAGAAATGGAATCTTTGAATCGCTTTCCAATTTCATTGTGAATTTGATCGAAGGATGGGAATTATTAAATTCTTCTAAGATACAATTAATGTCGGAATTATCGAAGCAGACTATAAAGGTATCGCGGACGTACCTTTTGTAGAGTAATAATTTCTTTATTGTTGATGATAAAACGCCACTTTGCAAACTGGCCATAAAGCAGTCTACTGACAAAGGCTCAGGAGTGGTCATAATGCATAAATTGACAACTCTTATATCAGAGTCGGGGAGTAGTTGATCCTCTCGGCTCCAAGAGATCGAACAGGTCCTCAGTTATCAGACTGTCTTTCCTCATTCTTATGAAAGCATCTGTTAGTTATTTTTCAATTAGTTCTGTCCTGTTTTTTCTTGTTGTTAAGCTTGGCAAATTTGTTACCATCTGACATAAGAGTTGTTGAAACAGTCACCTCCCCGGATTGTTTAAAGTGGGAATTTGATTGATTCATGTATAATCCCCATCCAGGCATTAATGAGAACAAAACACGTAGATCAGCGAAGAGTCTCTTTTCGTCGGTGAATTCATTCACTCTTAGCTGTACAGTCGCAAATATACATGTGTGTTATTTTTTATTTATGTGTACAATAAGTTTGTCAAACAAAAATACAATTGGTTATAGTTATTTAAACTAAACAGGTGAAGATTGGTAATTGGAGTTACGTAATACAAAATCAGTCAAGAAAATTAGGTGTTAGTGAAATTAGGGTAGTAACAAAGGTGATGAGTTGTCACAATCAGTTGTTTAAGAAGAAGTTATGTAATAATATGAATAGTTTGATGAGTGAGTTTTACTCAGGATGCACATAGGAACAAAGTAGATAATACGAAACTACGTAAGAGTTCTAAATGAATGGAAGAATTATAAGCAATTAAAGAACAGGCAAAGCAACAAAATTAAGTCATCAAAATCAAAGAAATCAAATCAAAAAAGTTGTTACCAAGACAGTAGGAGTGGTTGAGTAATCCTCTTTTGTATGCACAGCTCCGGTTTTTCTATGTGAATGACCAGAGCTTCAGCAATACAAAGAAGGTGAAACCGTATTGCCTTTGATAGGTTGTTTCTTGACTCTGTAGATTACTTTGAAGCAGGAGGCGTTTGTTGAAATGGAATGGTCAGTGTTAACCAGATGTTCAATTATCGCACTCCTTATTTCTCCACTATTGCCTTTTCGCAAACATGCTAGCTGGATAGTGTTCTTGAATCCTCTTGGACAGGGTGCGCGTCGAACGACCGATGTATCTGGCTGGCTCCACAGCTGCAGGTGAACTGATATATGCACATAGAAGTAGTCAGATGCGGGATCTTGTCCTTGAGGCTTCTGCAGATCAGTGGGCGACTGGAGTACACTATTGTTAGCGTGGCTGTTTGTGACGACTCATCACATTTGTTACTACCCTAATTTCACTAACACCTAATTTTCTTGACTGATTTTCTATTGCGTAACTCCGATTACCAATCTTCACCTGTTTAGTTTGTTTGATAAACTTGTGGTACACATACATACAAAATAACACACATGTATATTTGCGATTGTACAGCTAAGAAAATGAATTCGCCGCCGAAAAGAGACTCTCCGCTGATCTACGTGTTTTGTTCTCATTCATTTGATTGATGTCACATTCGGATTGAATGGAATCACATGAATTGGATGCCATTGATATTTATCAACCAGGGATGTGAGAATAAAATCAATCGCGAGGCATTTTTTTAGCCATAGGAGAACGAAAACTACAACACATATTTCAGCTGTACAAAAGAGTCCAAGACAAAACACATTTTTAAAACAACCAGTCGAAATGTTTCATACGATTACAGCACTCGTCTAAGCACGTGATGCAAAATCACATAAAACCAACTACCAAATACACAGATCGCAGAGATCCTGGACCTATCGCTGATTTTAGGAGACTAAGCTTAATACGCCGAAAACTATGCACTGTAACCGACGTAGAACAACAGAAAACACTTGGGCAACACGATTATTTATTCTTCGACAGAAAACGAAACGGATTTTCAGTAGTTAATCAGTGCCAAAGTCTGTAAATAAACGTTAATATAATGCACAACAGTACTTCTTTTCGTATTTCTCCAATCTTCTGCCAACCAGTACGCGATTAAGCAATGATAGCCTTCGTATCTCGCGCCAATATGGAGACCAGTTCAAATAAACAAACTATTCAATGTTCACCAAAACTAACACCAACTGTTACGGGAAAATTACTTCCAACATCCCTCGTGGACGAACTAATTACAATATTTATACATCTTATTTAGATATCAGTAAATGAAATATCCCCATATTGAAATCAAAACAAGATTTTGAGCGAAAAATTGTTTTCGATAACTTCTCTTTCTTCAGGCTCTACACTTATAAATCCATGAATAATAGAGTACATATAGCCAATAAAGGCAAGTGAAAATAATATCAGAAACTGTATTTGGGTGCATGTGTAAGTTGAGATGATAGTCCATTAGTTAACATAATCAATCAAATGTGTATAGGGTGTGTATAGTCAGAAAAAATGTGATGAACTGTGTGAATGAACAATTGAGTGATATAGTGCTGTTTCATAGTCAACAGAATACACGTGTCATTGGGGTGAGAGAAATGCGATAAACACAAAATACATACAAACACACAAATTAACAAAGGGGACACTGAATGTGAGGGCTGACCGATAATGTCTAATGATAAAATAAAGAGGCTAAATTGTAATAAGATGATACAGAATTGGTTGACTTAGTATAAAATCATCAAGGTTGACAAAATTAAGGGTAACAATGAGGTGAAATAAACTGGGTGGAGAAATGGACAATAAAGATATGATATCACAAACTGATAATAATGGTAATAATAATATTACGAAAAATTATGATCCTGGTGACCTTATAGTGGACCAGGGTACATAGAGAGAGAGTGAATAAGTTTTTTCTACACACATAAGTCTGGTCTTTTTCTATTAATCTCTAAAGACTCAGTCTGTAGTTATTATGCCCTTTTCTCCTAGACTGTATTTCGTTGTTCTGACATTCGCATATCCCTCTTATTTGTCTTCCTTCCTGTTTAATCTCTAATTGCAATGCTTCTCTTTCTAGTAGTAGTGTGACATACTGATAAAACCAATTTGATAATGAGTTCAGTATTAGAAATGAAGATAACTCACCATATCATGAGGTAGAAAGATGGTTAGGCGACGAACGAATGCCCAACTCAATGAATTTTGTTGTGTAACCAATCAAAGTTTGCGAAAGTAATTACTCACTTATAAAAAAGAGATCAATCGCATTTTTCTTAATGGATTCAGACTGAAATCTTCTCAGCAAATTATTGATTGCTTCAATGTGAAGTTCATCACTGGCTGCTATTCTTCACCACTGCATAACCAATTATTAGAAAGTGGTTACTTTTATTCCTTTACGTTCCCAGTGGATTAGTAAGCTAAAGGAGTACGTCAATGGCGGGGGATCGAACCGCGGACCACATACATGGTCGATGAGCATTCTACCGTTGTGCCACCGACGCACATGAAGGTGGTCACTCAAATAAATATTATTTTTCATATCTGTATATATTATGTCTAAATTCTAGTTCACTTTTCTTTCACACTTTTGTGTTTTGAAATACCTCTGTGTAAAAATTAATCCCCCATTCATGCCTTACACTACACACCTACTCATTTGTTAAGTAAACGCATGTGAATCATATACTGAACTGCCACGTGATCTCCATACATATTATTTTTTTTTTGGTTTACAGCTTGATTCACACCGTATTTTCAGTACAAGTGTGGAATTTTCAGCATGGATATCGGAGCTCAATCAGCACCAGATATCGTCGCCGGTAGGTCGAACCGAGTGCATGTGGCGAGAGTAAACACCGTGACACCGACGCTCGTCAAAATTTACGTGAAATAACAGCCCACAATTATAATCGAGTTGTTATTATCTACAATATTTAATGACTTCAAACACAGAATAACTGAAAAAATGAGTTGTGAATAAATGCAAACCCAATAATTGTAGGTACTTAACATTCTATACGCTATATGCTACTCATTTGTTCATATGAGTAGTTGCATTCCATTCACATCAAAAATCTGTAGTGCTTGCTAGTCAGATCGTGCGGTGGTTACGAATTAATTTACAGAAACTGTGAACCTGACTGAACCAATAACAAGTTCAGCAAAGATGGCGATCTTTTCGGCGATTTCATTTTCAAAAGTAGCTGTACAATCGCATTTAAATACATAATTTTACATAGATACAATTATTTGTTTTACTTGATTCCACATAATTACGAAGGCGAATAAAAGGTGACAATTATTTTCAATTAGATATGGTTTACGAGAGGCTTAGAAATAAAAATTACACAGGATTATAACGAATTACAGGTGTATAGAAAATGAGTATGGAAACAAATTGAAATAATAAAATTTCAACTTGAAATGGAAGTTAGGAGGTGTGAATATAGATTACAAGAGCCTTAGAAACAAAAATTAAACAGGATTAGGATATAATTGTAAAATAGTTATTTTAAACGAATTATAAATGTGAGCAGGAAAAGCAGGGAGACAAACTTGAGATAACTGTTCTTATAAATGAAAAGATGGGATGAATTGGGCTGAATCGCGCATTCTTCCCTTTTTGGTTTAGGTTTCATGTTCTTTTCGACAAAACGTGTCGGGTAACTATTTTGAGCCAGGATATTTTTGAGGAATAGGAGCTCCTCCTCCAAGCAATCGCTGCTGCAGATTTTTCTAATGTGATGGGTTGGTGCGATGATGAGAGCTCGTTTTCGGCTCAAAGGTATCCAACTATAGAAATGCGTTAGTTGGCTGTTCCACGTTGGTTTTCTGTGGATGGATCTCTTCAGGGTTCCATCATCTCTTCTTGTTAATTCCACATCCAGAAATGGAATCTTTGAATCGTTTTCTAATTCCATTGTGAATTTAATCGAAGGATGGGAATTATTAAATTCTTGTAAGATACAATTGGATACAATCGGAATTATCGTAGCACACTATAAAGGTATCGTCGACGTACCTTTTGTACAGTAATAATTTGTTTATTGTTGATTTTAAAACGCCGCTTTCCAAACTGGCCATAAAGAAGTCTGCTGACAAAGGTTCAGGAGTGGTCCTAATGGATAGAGATGTATATATTAATTAATAAATTGACAACTCTTATATCAGAGTCGGGGAATAGTTGATCCTGTCGGTTTCAAGCGATCGAATAGGTCCTCAGTTATCAGACTGTCGTTCTTCATTCTTCTGAGAGCATCTGTTAGTTATTTTTCAATCAGTTCTGTCCTGTTTTTTTCTTGTTGTTGGGCTTGGCGAATTTGTTGCCATCTGATATAAGAGTTGTTGAAACAGTCACCTCCCCGTATTGTGTAAATCGTGAATTTGATTGATTCATGTATAATCCCCATCCAGGCATTAATGAGAACAAAACACGTAGATCAGCGAAGAGTCTCTTTTCGGCGGCGAATTCATTTTCTTAGCTGTACAGTCGCAAATATATATATGTGTTATTTTGTATGTATGTGTACAATAAGTTTATCAAACAAAATACAATTGGTTATAGTTATTTAAACTAAACAGGTGAAGATTGGTAATTGGAGTTACGTAATACAAAATCAGTCAAGAAAATTATGTGTTAGTGAAATTAGGGTAGTAACAAAGTGATGAGTCGTCACAAACAGTTGTTAAAAAGAAGTTATGTAATAATATGAATAGTTTGATGATTGAGTTTTACTCAGGATACACATAGGAACAAAGTAGATAATACGAAATTACGTAAGAGTTCTAAATGAATACAAGAATCATAAGCAATTAAAGAACAGGCAAAGAAACAAAATTAAGTCATCAAAATCAAAAAATCAAATCAAAATGTTGTTACCAAGACAGTAGAAGTGGTTGAGTAATCCTCTTTTGTATGCACAGCTCCGGTTTTTCTATGTGAATGGCCAGAGCTTCAGCAATACAAAGAAGGCGAAACCGTATTGCCTTTGATAGGTTGTTCTTGACTCTGTAGATTACTTTGAAGCAGGAGGCGTTTGTTGAAATGGAATGATCAGTGTTAACCAGGTGTTCAACTATCGCACTCCTTATTGCACCACTATTGCCTTTTCGCAACCATGATGGATAGTGTTCTTGAATCCTCTTGGACAGGGTGCGCGTCGAACGACCGATGTACCTGGCTGGCTCCACAGCAGCAGGTGAACTGATATATGCACATAGAAGTAGTCAGATGCGGGATCTTGTCCTTGAGGCCTCTGCAGATCAGTGGGCGACTGGAGAACACTATTCTTAGCGTGGCTGTTTGTGACGACTCATCACCTTTGTTATTACCCTAATTTCACTAACACCTAATTTTCTTGACTGATTTTGTATTACTCAACTCCAACAAACAATCTTCACCTGTTTAGTTTGAAATAACCATAACCAATTGTATTTTTGTTCGATAAACCTATTGTACACATACATACTAAATAACACACACGTATATTTGCGATTGTACAGCTAAGAAAATGAATTCGTCGAAAAGAGACTCTTCCCTGATCTACGTGATTTGTTCTCATTAATTTGATTGATGTCACATTCGGATTTAGTGGAACCACATGAATTTGATGGCAATGATATTTATCAACAAGGGAGGTGAGAATAAAATCAATCGGGAGGTATTTTTAGGCATCGTAGAACGAAAACTACAACAGATATTTCAGCTGTATCAAAAAACTGAAGATTAAACACACTTTTAAAACAACCAGTCGAAATGTTTGATACGATTACAGCATTCCTCCGAGCACGTCATACAAAATCACATAAAACCAACTGTCAAATATCCAGATCGCAGAGATCCTGAACCTATCGCTGGTTTCAGAAGACTTAGCTTAATACGCCGAAAACTATGTACTGTAACCGACGTAGAACAACAGAAAACACTTGGGGAACACGATTATTTATTCTTCGAGGGAAAATGAAACGGATTTACATTCGTTTATCAGTGCTGAAGTCTGTAAATAAACGTTGATATAATGTACAAGAATACTTCTGATTGTATTTCTCCAATCTTCTGCCAACCAATACACGATTAAGCAATGATAGCCTTCGTGTCTCGCGCCAATATGGAGACCAGTTCAAATAAACAAACTATTCAATGTTCACCAAAACTAACACCAACTGTAACGGGAAAATTACTTCGAATATCCCTCTTGGACGACCTAATTACAATATGTGTACATCTTATTTAGATATTAGTAAATGAAATATCCCCATATTGAAATCAAAACAAGATTTTGAGCGAAAAATTGTTTTCGATAACTTCTTCTTCTTCAGGCTCTACAGTTATAAATCCATGAATAATATAGTGTACATATAGCCAATAAAGGCAAATGAAAATAATATCAGAAACTGTA
Organism: Trichobilharzia szidati; assembly: GCA_944472155.2. Lineage (NCBI taxonomy): Eukaryota > Metazoa > Platyhelminthes > Trematoda > Strigeidida > Schistosomatidae > Trichobilharzia > Trichobilharzia szidati. The sequence continues at coordinate 15,263 of CALYDE020000226.1, forward strand.
TTCGGGTGCATGTGTAAGTTGAGATGATAGTCCATTAGTTAACATAATCAATCAAATGTGTATAGCGTGTATAGTCAGAAAAAGTGTGATGAAGTGTGAATGAACAATTGGGTGATATAGTGCTGTTTTATAGTCAACAAAGTACAAGTGTCATTGGGGTGAGAGAAATGCGATAACCACAAAATACATACAAACACACAAATTAACAAAGGGGACACTGAATGTGAGGGCTGACCGATAATGTCTAATGATAAAATAAAGATAAATCTGCTGAAGAAGCTGTGGCTTACACAGCGAAACGTTCAGAAAAATCTTGTTTTGATTTTCTTAACACGCTGGGATTAATTTAAATAATTTATAATGAATCAATCTGACTCGGCGCTCAAATTATTTCAGGAAGTTCGTAACACCTACGGCCTGGAAACCTATAATCTTATAAAATAAAGAGGCTAAATTGTAAATTGTAATAAGATGTTACAGAATTGGTAGGCTTAGTATAAAATCACAAAGGTTGACAAAATTAAGGGTAACATTGAGGTGAAACAAACTGGGTGGAGAATAATTGGATAATAAAGACATGATATCACAAAATGACAATAATGGTAATAATAATAATACGGAAAATTATGATCCTGGTGACCTAATAGTGGGCCAGGGTAGACAGAGAGAGTGAATAAGTTCGTTTTTCTGTACACATAAGTCTGGTCTTTCTCTATTAATCTCTAAAGCCTCAGTCTGTAGTTATTATGCCCTTTTCTCCTAGACTGTATATCGTTGTTCTGACATTCGCATATCCCTCTTATTTGTCTTTCTTCCTGTTTAGTCTCTAATTGTAATGCTTCTCTTTCTGGTAATGCCACATATTGATAAAACCGATTTGATAATGAGTTCAGTATTAGAAATGAAGATAACTCACCATATCATGAGGTAGAAAGATGGTTAGGCGACATATGTAGACTATTGCACAACAACATATGGTTAACTTCAACCTAAAATTTTTAGAGAAAAAGAGAGAAACTAGAACATCAACAAGTGAATGACGATTTCTGATTTGTTTACTTTTGTAACAACAGAAGACAAGGGCCAGGCAACAGATCGTTTATTAAGGAAAATCAACACATATTTATAGATTTTAATGTACATTATTGTAGATTATTGTTAGTAGAAAATACAGTCTTTTGATTGGTTGTTTCTCACAGAAAGTTAAACTTGCATCTCTTTGTGGCTGTGTCAGATCATCTATATGCTAACTGTATCCGTCCACGTAAAGCCTTTGTTCTCATTTTCTCACCACCAATATTGGGGACATAAACATTGACGTCAATTACTGTCTAACAACTTTGGCTAGCAGCCAGCTCTCACCACACTTTGACAACATAGGGCTCTATCAACGTATCTTCACTTCGTCTTGTTCCCCACAGTCTTTCTTAGGTGGCTCGACGATTACCATCTCTTCATCATATTATCTCCTCTACGTCATCCTTGGATGCCCAACTTGACGCTACCCATTGGGATTCCATTAGAGCCATGCCACAGTGCATGGTGGTACTAAACCATCTCCTCGATTTGATGGCCAATCCATCTTTATATACCTCGGAATATCTGTTGATAAAAAAATAGGTTCTCGAGTGGTTCTTTGCCCAAGATTCTTGTTGCTGATCCCTTCCAGCTGGCCGTCTAATGTTGAGTCTAATGGAGTGAAGGCCGCTGTTTATAAAAGTCTGAAGCCTGTTCGAAAAGATTCTGGTGATATGGCAAGTCTCAGAACTGACTAATTATCGGTGTTGAAAATCCAGGTCTTGTTCTTTCTGCTTAGTGCAGCAGATTTTGCAGATTGATTTCAGATTAATGAAAGTATCTGGCTTTGACGTCTTCATCTGTGCCGCTTTGTTTACTAAGATCCCCACTTTTGTTGCTGACTATTGATTTGGAAAACAGAAAGATTGAGCAACGAAGAAATATTTACTTTTCAATTAGATCCTCATCTCTGGCTCTACTCTAATATACACATATACAAAATTTTTATTACAATACACAACAGTTTACTTATCAAGTGGCACTGATATGTTTGTTAACAATAATTAAACAGTGTCAAAATGTCAATGGGTTTTTGATAATTAACGAAGAAAATCAATACACATTTAAAAGGTAGAAATGGTTAGAATAAATTAATTTTACAAGGATAACACGTAATTAAAGATGAAGTGGTCAAAATAAATAAAAATAAAATAATTTGGACAATTATAATTTTTATAGGTTTAGGGGGAGGGGGGGCAACCTAGTCCTGTTTATGCATTCTTGTAACGATGGCCAAGGCAAGGAAAGTGGCTGCACGAATTTCTTCTGAACACATAAGCTTGGCTTCTTCAGGTGGATTCCGATTGCTTCAGCTGTTTGTAGAAGACGAACTCGTAGAGCAAAGTTAAGATTGGTTGGAATGCGATAAATAATTTTAAATGCTGTATTAACATCAACTTTGTGCTCAGTATCAACAAGGTGTGCTAAAATAGAACTACGAATAGATCTTGATGTTCGGAAATACGATGATGAACCTGCCTAATTGTACGCCCAATGTAGCTGGCTCCGCAGCTGCAGTCAAACTGGTAGATACACATAGAAGAGACAAGATTAGGTAGTTTATCTTTATTTCTCGAACATGGAATAGGGGTGGTTTTGAAGAGACAACGTACCTCTGCTGCATAATAAGCTCTTTTAACTGCATTCTTCAAGCGCTGTGTTATGATTTCGCTGATGTTGTCACCGAGGAACTGCAATTTTATGAACATTGGTTTTTTCGGAACTGTAGCCATACTGACTCTCTTTGGTGCTGAATTCATATTCTTCTCAATGAATTTATCTGGATAACCATTTTTTCTAAGTAATTCTCTAATAATCTTAAGCTCCTCATTGAGGCAGTCGTCTGAACAGATTAACCTGGCTCTATGAACCAGACACTTTACCAGGTTACGTTTATATTTCAAAGGTACAAAACTCAAAAAATGAGTGTACTGACCTGTTTTTGTAGGAGGTTTCCTATACACACTCCTTCTTAGTGTGCCATCTTCTTTCCTTGCCATGAAGACGTCTAGAAATGAGTGAGATACTGTCATTACTTTCTTTCTCTATGGTAAAGTTTATTGCTGAATGTGCATCATTAAACTTGTCAAGGATATTCATTGCATCATTCTCATCTTTCATAACCACTGTCACAGAACAGTATGAAGGTAGGCGTATCACTTCAAACATTGCAAAGACTCCTACATCAGTGTAACTAGAGAAGTCATTGTCAGGCTTATCAATGGATCCTTATTTAGTACCCTCTTTCAATAGCAAACTAGTATTCTAGTAGAGGTATATGGTTGCTGAGATTGTTTTAGAAGTGTTCTGTATGGCAGGAGTGAAAGCAGTCCTAGAGAATCACCTCTGTTTGGTATTTAATCAAAGAAGACAGGCTTACTGAATCCCTGGTATCGAAACTTCTTCTTCTTACAAGGCCTCTGTGTAAAATCCTCTATTCCCAGTATACTTCTAATGCAGGTGAACAATAAGCTACCTGGTGGCCTTCATAAATCAATGAGCTACTTGAATTTGCATTCAACGTAATCCATCAAATTTTCTCTCTATTTTCTATTGTTTTAATCATTTAATTATATCTGTGGGTCGCGAAATATACTGAGGCACATTTTTAAATTGACTTTTAAGTGACTGGTTTATGCTACAGACCAAATGACATTGTGTTACGTAATGTACTGTTGAATACTACTATTGTTGATTGATTGGACCGAAGTGCTCGGTCTCAGGTTGACATTTCGGCTTCTTGTGCAGATGCTTCGACGATGTCTGGGCATGTAATTAGAAGTTGATTGGTGGATGGTGACTAACAGTGGAATCTAGGATGCACATTTCACCCTATTTGGGACTCGTCAGCCACTGGATTCGCCAGTCGCATCCTAGATTTCACTGTTAGTCACCATCCACCAATCAACTTCTAATTACATGCCCAAACATAATCGAAGCATCTGCACAAGAAGCCGACAGACATGTCAACCTGAGACCGAGCACTTCGGTCCAATCAATCGATGGGAAAATCTAAAATTGAATTAAATAATTAATATGACCCGTTGCACAAGAAGTGGTGACTCTCGTGGCCCAAGTAGTCTAGTGGATAACGCTTTGGAGTTTGAAACTATGGGCACTGCGTTCGAGCCTCGGTGGGAAAGTAATTATGGCTTTAACTATTAGATCTGACAACTTTAAAGTTCATTTATCAAAATCTAACGCCTCTTTATAAAGACAAGTACAAATGTGAAACGACTCAATAAATCTTGACTGGCTTTCTCTATTTAGGATACTCAAATGTACTTAGAGTAAAGAACTGCAAAGTCTATCGAGACCTGTACACTTCCCCCTCCCATTTAATAGACACAGAGCATCAGTTAGCTAAAATCTCTGCATCTGTATACTTCTAACTGTCAATCATATCCGAAATAGTTAGAATCAGTCTCGTTATACTTAAATTAATGTGTTCGGAAAGTGTTTCCTCCATTCCCTTTCCAATATCAGGACCCTAGATATCATTAAAAAAACAAGAATGTTTGAAAATATTTCCGTCTGCAAGAAATGAAAGAATTGCTCCGTCAAAACTAGATTTCTCAAACGAAACTCTTATACTTGTTTTTTAAAATATTATGTCATAAACTTGTTGAATGTTGTTTGATTTTCTGCTCTGTTTTTTTGTTTTACTGCACACATTCAAGTTTCAACATGAAACCTTCTTTTTTGTAAAAAAAATCAATTGATATATTAAGAAATATAAATACTGACTACATTTTGAGAAGAAGTGTTTCAATTGAAGTTTTGGTATACTTGTAAAAATGTATTTGTCTTAGAAATAGGAATTCAACAGTGTATGTGCATGTCATCCTGTTTCCTCGAGTCCTTTTTAGCCGGTTACTACTCTTGGATCAGTCTGACTTATGATGTCAGTCAACGGCCTCTACGCAGCGTGTGGTTAATCCATTTCACTGTCCTTGGGGGTATATGTTGAGCAATAGGTTCTTGGTTGACTTGTTGCTATGTGGCGAATTCTACTGATAAAATTTATAAGTAGACAGCTGCCTGTCTTCGTTCAATACTACTCAAGATCAGATGGTCAGGAAAGATCAGCAGAAGGGATCTCTGGGAGTGAATCAACCAGGAACCGATTGTGAAGCAAATATGCAGCAAGAAATGAAGGTGGATTGGTGGTCATACTTTGAGGAAACCATCAAGTGACATCATTAGACAGGCCATCATTCGAGTGGAATTTGAACGGGAAGCGGTGAGTTGGTCGTCCAAGGGTGACTCGTCGGAGATCATGTGAAGAGGAGACGAAAGCATGTGGGCAGACGTGGAGCAAGGAGAAAATGTTAACAGAGAACCGAACGCAATGACGACGTGCCGCTGAAGCCCTATGTTCCCCTAGGAACTAACAATAATAAATAAAGAAGCGTTCATCGGCATAAAAACTTTAAATAACAGGAAGATACATTTGATTTCAGAGAAGGCAAATGGTACAGCGTCGCGAAGGCATATGGGAGACATGAAAGAAACACAATATGAAGCAGGGCAGAAGTACCACAACACCCAGATCTGAGCAAATTGTGCTTTGAAGTTAATGTGTATATAACCTGCCTACAAAGAGATATCAATTTCCAAATAAACATTCCTTTAACAAATCTTCGTCTTCAACCGTTTCAGATATCTTCGCTGATTCCAGATAATGAAGATCCCATGGCTGGCTGCTTTCGAGGAAGGAGACATCAGGAGCTTCTTTCAGGATTTTTAAGCCGTCGCTGAGTTGGTCGGCGTCAAGGATTCGACAGCAAAGGCGGCGTATGACAGTGTGGAGCAGTCAGGTGTGGCGGAGATCTGGAAGCTATTGTTTGAACGATTGGTATCGAAGTTCGACAGCCCGACGGACAGGCAGCTGGCGATGCATCAGTTCTGTGCCGCGAAGCTGCGATCGGGAGGAGAAACACTAGTGTTGGTGGTGAAGCTGACGAATCCAATATGACGTGCACTCCCCACATTAGATGAAGACTTGGAGTCGCAGTTATTGGCGTCTTAGTTCATCAAGAGTGTCCCAGACTACATTTCTCAGCAACCTCAATAGGTGAGCTGAAGAAGGTGACCAGACAGCTGCTGAGCACAACTGTAGCAGCAGTAGAGCAAATGAATAGATGGGAACAGAAAGTGGAAGATTTGCAGCTTGAATTAGTGGCACTACGAATGAGTGTCCGGAAAGACCAATGCTTTGAATGTGACAAAGCAGGATACTGGAGGAGGCACTGCCCAGAAAGAAGGAGATGAAAAGATTTCAGACAGTATAATGTGTGTTCTTTCTCTTCTGCCAGACTAGAAGTAGTGGAGGGCTATTGAAGAGGGCAATGTATTCTAAAGTGTGAATGAATGACCGATGAACATCTCTTTATATACTACTGATAAATCTTATCAGTAGCACTCGCCACAGCTAGAGACCTTGACGACCAATACTTTCTGGCCAGCCAACCATTTGATCCTCAGTATGGAACCACATATAGCGGTTGTTGTTGTTGGACGTTTGCAATAACCTGTTCCAAATGCTTTTCGTGATGCAAACGCCAAGTCTCTGAACCATCTAGAAGAAGTAACTGACTAGACGTCAGTGTAGAAAATCCAACGCTTGTTCCTTATGCTGAATGTAGTAGATTCGCACACTGATTTCAGGACAACGAAGGTCTATCTCTCTTGCATTTCTGAACCTCACACCTCATCTGTACCACCTCAAGAATAATAAACCAACTATTCTCACAGATGGTTCAAAGTCACTCACACGAAATCTCGTCTTAGAAGAACAGATTAACAATATTATCACACGACGACGGAGAGAAGCATTAAAGTAAGAGCTTAAACAGGAAGGGACAAAGACAGATAGACATATCAAGCCTACATATGCTCTGCAAACTTCAGAGGAATGATCTAGAGTCTAGGAGAGAAACGGATAATAATTACGCAGGTAAAACATCCAAATGAGTATTATTATTATTGTATCCTTTTATTCCTAGAAGAACATAGGGCTTCAGCCGTGCGTCTCCATTGCGTTCGGTTCTCTGATAGAGTCTTCACCTGGCTCCAAGTCTGCCCACACGTTTTCATCTCCTCTTCACATGACCTCATCCAAGTCACCCTTGCACTGACGACAAACTCGCCGCTTCCCTTTCAGCCGGGTTCCATTCGAGCAATGGCTTGTCTAGTGGTGTCAC